>VFXL01000181.1:6107-43037 GCA_009761765.1 Phenacoccus solenopsis | reverse complement strand
AAGAAAGATAGGGTGTAAGCTATTCAACGGCAATATCAACAGTTATTTAAATCCCTTAGGTATAAATCCTACTTTTCTACAATTGCCCGTACAGAATGCGAGTACACACCGTGTAACGTTCATAGCTGACATAGCGAAATACCGTAAGTTTTTGATTATGCTTTATGATTTCTTTTATATGCGTATTTTTGTTGTGTTTTTTTTTCACCTCCACCTGTTCCCTCCTCCATCTACTTAGGTTATCATGTAACACTGTTCGATGCTTAGTTTATACATTGTAAGGATAAAGCTTTGATTTTCATCATAGGTCAGATTCCACTCCGAAGGCATCGCGTCGTGTAAGTAATTTCCTTACAACATTTTTTTTCTTTTTTTTTTCTTTACATTTTTTTTTTATACGATGTAAAAATATTTGTTTAAAACTTTCTCGGTGCGCAAAATGAAAATTTTGTACGGTAATTCAGTGCACGAATTGGTTTCATTCTCTTTTCATTCTGAACATTTAGATGCATTCTCTACTTCCATTTTTAGTAGGGCAATTTATTTCTTACCTGCCTACTTTAAGGTATGTTCAATAAGTTTCATTCTTTATAGCAAGATTTCTGCCATAAATATTGTTTCGCAATTCTTACTAATAAAATGTTTCCGTTAGTTTTGCTTGGAGCACCACTCCTACTCCCCTCCCAGAAAAAGTTACTATTGTGCCCCAACTAAAAAATATATTTATTGTAACTGGTGAAATGTAGGTTACATATTACTCAAAGAAATACAAATCCTAGACTGCTAATGCATATGGACATTCCAAGGAGAACTAAAGCAAAAATAAAATGAAAGCGGTACCTGCTAACTAGTATGGTAACAGTTTTACGCGCATGCGCTCCATTATGTTCTAAGAAATCTCGTGCTTTTACCGTGTATTTAATGCTTTATGCTCATTTTTGTTGGTTTATAGTGCTCATAAAAAAGGTGTAAATGATATATTTAGCTGAGTTTCTGAGAAAAACGATAATTTTTACACCCTACCTGATTAGGAAGAGCGGAAGGTTCGGGACAGGTTGGGGTCTTCAAATCTTTGCGTTTCGCACGATATGAAATCATCTAGCAAATGCCCAACTTTTTGGTATTATACGTAAATAGTATACTAGAGGGCTCCGCCACCTGGCTGCTTTACTACTCAACTTCCAGCTCGTTCCGAGTGCTTGGGGGCCTTCCCAAGCCAATCCTTCTTTAGGGCTAAAATTGTTAAAATTTGGTTTAGATAATGAGAACGGTAGCTACACGAAAAAAGATGTTGGGGTTGAAATTCAACTATTTCAAAAATTTGGGTGGGGGTTCAAAAAATCCCCAAATTTTGGTTTTTGTGCCATAACTCTCATTCTATGGGACGTAACAAGTTCAAATTTTGGTTTTAGAATTGTGATAAGGTTTGGAGAAAACTAATTCCCCAAAATTTCGACATCTCAATTTTAGCACCTCTCACCTAAATTTGGGGCCTTCAAAATCAAAATGAACCCTTCGCTATAATTTCAGCATCATCTACCACTCAATCTCTTTCGATTAAGAAAAAAATCAGCTTCCTAGCTGCAATAGGGGCCGAATGATAAACTGCTGAACTTTTTTGTTTGTAGCTTTATGTATATGATTTTTCCACTATACACGTAACACAGGCGGGTATTTCTGAAATTCGCTCAAAATTTGAAGAGATACTTTTCTTGAAAATGCGAAAAAGGTACTTTTTTGTTCTTTCGGTACATCACGAAAAAGCGGATCAACCACATTTTGAGGGAAGCTGGAGGAAGGAAAAATAGCTCAAGATTTTTCGTTTTCGATCTGATACGAAAGGGTGAATTACGGACACCAACATCCCCAAATTTCAGCTTGTTAGGGGCATTTCGAGGGAGTTTGAGCAAAAAACAGCCTTTTGAAGAAGTTTCGAGTGATAGAAGTTCTTGAATCTCCTCACCAAATCAATTTAAAGATATTAAATTTTGTGTGTAGGGTCAGTCGGTGACCAGAATACGACCTCTTAAATTAGGTCAAAATGGATCCAAAATGACGATTTATCAAAATTTGAGTAGAGCTGGAGGAACCTCAAATTGGTAAAAATGCAATTTATAAGAATTAGTAAGATTATTGCGAATGAATAGTATACTATACCTCAAATTCATTTTCACACGTAATATTTGAGGGCAAGAGGACGGGCTATCGATCTCAAAATGTGGCGGTGTACTTTTAATATCAAAAATTTTTTATCGAGGTATCATATGATAAAATGAGCTCAAGTCACTAACTTATTCCGATTTTAGTTTCCTATGTGAATCCGAAGGGGAGTTGGAGCAAAAACGGCTTTTGGAGGAGAAATTGCTATACAGGATATTTCACAACTCTTCCATATCTCCTCACCAAATCGACTTAGAAAGGTCAAACTTCGCATGTTAGGTTAGCGACCATTATCACTACTGTTGGTGATCAGAGTATGACCTTTGAATTTTGGTCAAAATGGATGTGAAATTGCGGATTGTAAAAATTTGAGTAGAGCTTAAAGAGTCTCATCGGTACTTATAATTTGAAAAATATGTGTTTACATTATTACTGCATGACAATAAATTCACATTCGCTCTAAATTCAACTTTTTTAGGTGTTTTTGGAAGGGATAGGGTAGAGAGTTTTAGACTTTGTATCGTAGTACAGGGGAATAAGCTCGTTTTACAAATAGTATGGAGGTGGAAATGAGTGATGAAGAGGGAGGAGATGATCACGAACCGAGTTGAAACAAATATTTCAAAATATATCCGTTATTTTTTTTTCTATAATGTAAATCTGGAGAAGGGTTTCAAAAAAAGGGAGGAGGAAGGGAAGGGGGAATCATCAGTAAAAATTATTTGTTCATCTTTATCACCTACATAGGTCACTTGATAATAGATATGAACACATATGAATAAATTTTTCCAAAATTAATGTATTTTGGGTCCTTTATTACTTTTTGCGAAAAGTTTTTCATGCACCTTACAGAAAATTGAAAGGGAAATATTTTTCAATATTAACAATTTTTGCGTAGGACGCACCGTATAGAAGATAAAAACAAAGAATTGATTTTCGAAAGAGAATTCTAAAAATTAGTATATTCTGACCTCCCCATTTTGGGCTTACTAATAACTTTTTGAGAAAACTGTTCCACTCATTCTGTAGGAAATTTAATGGGCAATATTTTTTGATATAACTTATTTTGACATAGAACCCTTTTTTTAGAAGATATTAGCAAAAAACAGTTGAAAACTGTTTTTCGCGAGGTTCTAGCCCCCTCCTGGGGTTAGCTCACCCCCTAGGGGTGAAAACTCTTTATACCTTGTTAAGGATACCATGCTGCACATATAATTTGAAATTAAGCTCACTACCATTTTTTTCCAGATTCAATCCTTATTTCCCTGTACTATTGGGTTTGTCATTTGCAAACCTGAACAAGCCCCAATTAAAAACTTGGCATCAATAATGCAGCATACCTGCTTGCCTTTTTTTTTTCGATTTTATTTCAGAAACCGCATCGTTTCACACTTTTTCAAATTTTTCAATTTGCTTTTACCTATATCTTATTTTTTGAATTTTTTCATTTTCAGAACAATTCTTTTTCACATAATTTTCTGAATCTTCCAGAAAAAAATATTCGTAGAAAATTTCAAGAGCTCTCTCCTTTATCCAAAGTAACAAGCAGTCTCAATGAGTTCACCATATCACTAAGCAAGTTCAAGTTAAGAAAGTAATATTCATGATCCCATACTAAGGACGAAGTTCTGGTTACCGAAGTAATTCGGAAAACTATTCAGCATATATCAAAAATAGTATCCTGATACTTCATACTGCGTTCGAATACCTGGAAATAACAATCATTTCAAAACCTCAATTGACTGCAATACTTCGAATCAAAATGCATAAAAAAGGTGGTAATAATAGTTTCATAATTTCCATGGCCATCATCCTGAACTTCCTGTAGCGAGGCCAATACACTTACATAGTTTAGTGGCCAGAAGCTCGTGCAACATCGTCGCATATCTTTATAAACCTCATAATACGACCATCTTTCAATTTACAATGTCGCGTAATCACGTTAGAATAATTTCTTCAGCGCGAATACGAAACAACTCATGCATTAAATCTTACGACTCGGTTTGTCGGTAAAAACCACCCGGTATATGGTGGAAACGCTGTCGCTTTAGGCTGTCACCAAAAATATTTCAAAAGCGAAACCTTACGTTAGTTTATTTCCCTGAGGATGGTCCACTTTAATGTAAAAAAAATTTTTCATTCCTCTCGGTCACACAAGCTTAGTAATGTCATAATCTTTACTTTTTGCTTCGAAGGTGAATCGTAATTTAAGAGAATTTGCTAGCATTTTGACAAATACTTTAGAATCAGACTCGAGTCTTCCCTTTGGCCTACTCTGGTTTTCAAAATTACTAAACACTTTCCGCATCGTTTATTCCATTCGGTAAAAGCCTTGTCACAGACTCCCCGAGTTCTCACACACGACTCTCCTAAATCGGCTAATTAAACCGCGTCTTACCTAAGACACGAATAATTAAGAAATATAACGTTCGCTTTACACAGTCGCGAGTACTTCACGCCGACGTAATCCACATTAGACTAATAAACAGTGTAACGAATATCCACCATAAACCAAGTACAAACTGAAACGAAATGCTCGCGATGCCGGCAAAGGTGGCGCCGCAAATAAACGACGATACAGATAAGAATAATAAGACAATTTCCGCTCAAACGACATAATTCTCGCTTCTCATTTTTCCGTTTTAGTATACATCGCGCTGCTTTGTTACTGCGCGACCGTATTACGCGATTTGTTAACGCGGTGTTACAGAGAAATGAAAAAACTTTCTTAGCTCGTATTAAATTTGATTCAATTTTTTTCTACTTTCTCATCTTCCCCACGCTTCAGTCTTTCGTTCCTAGCTCCAGTCGACGAGCGAAAACTTAGCCAAAGTTATTGTCCATCTTGCCAACCAAATTAATAGGCAAGAAAGGAGTCGCGATGATAAAAAGTGATAGCAACGATCTTCCGTTATGATTCGATATTTACAGGGTATTCCGGCAGCGGATAACTCGAATGAGAGGATGATAGGCTAAACATAGAACAGAAGTGTTATGGTGGTAGTATGTAAACACCTTATGTATGTTCTACATAAAAATATATCTACAGTTTTCACAGTAAATATTTGGCTATTTTAAATTTTTACATTAATAAATTTTACTGGATTTCCTCCTTGCATTCATTAATAATTAAATGAATAAAAGTTACAAAAGAAATAATATAAAAAAATCTCCAAGGTTGGAATCACTAGATTAGTCAGTAGTTAGTTAGTTAGTTACCTTATCCTTAGGCTTAGTTTACTCACAAAATTTTCGTCTTCCATTAGAGACAATCAAATCCTTTAAACCTCCATTTTATGAATAGTTACTGAGGAAAATTCAAATCATGACTACAATTATGATAAGGAGAAAGAGGCCTTGGGAGAGTACGCAATCATCATAGCACTTACGTATAACCCATCTGCCCATTTATATAACTCATCTAATCTTGAAGCATCCTGTATACTCCATCTTCCTCAACTACGAAGCTCTCAATTACACCCTATAGATACCTGAAATACTTATGCAAATTTCCACTCCATAGATTGATTACAACCGACAAAATTGGCAGCACCGTAATCCTCTAAAATTTGAAAACACCTTTAAAAAAAATATCATTCGATTTGTACCGAATACGTAATAAATACAGAACAATTTTTTCGCGCCAATAATATATTATTGACTCGAACGTACACCGAATTACGTGGTGTTGCTTCTACGCGAGTTTTTTTTTTTTTTTATAAAAATCGAATATAATCGGTTAAGATTTCGCCGACGGTAAAATTATTACTTCGAAGGTTGAAAAATATATATCACTGCTAATGGTGTTTCTTATTTATAAATTTTATATTACGCTTCAGGTTGAATTCCGTTTCGACGATTACAACGCCAAGCCGATTCCATAATATTTCAATTTGTCTCTTGGAATTCTTTTCACGTATTTACCCTTCGAGGAACCTTAGCGCGTATTACAACCCCTTTACCAGTCATTATAAACGTATCACTCGACAGAATCAATAAATCGTCGTTATATAAATGTTGGTCGTCGCTTTATCGATATAATAATTAGTATTTACTTTTAGCTTTCTTCTTTTTCACATTTCCAATTTCACACTTTGGCGTTACAGCACTCTATTGACGTTAATTCGGACTGTTCGAATGAATAAATCGTAACTGCGAGTTAATGAGGTATTTTGCGAGCAGTCCCTCCTACTCAATTTCCAAATCGAAGAATTTTCTCGAATAATAGCGTAATCTTCAATTTCGGTGTTTCTCGATTTAATCGAGCGCTGATTCGAATCGGTCTTTTGTTCTATCGTTCAATAGTCGAATCAAAATTTCGATATTGCTTAATTGAAAGGATAAATTACACAACAAGTAACCACCTAATAGCTCAGTAGACAAAATTGATAAGATAAAGAAGACACATGAGATTTTAAAATTGAAATATCATTCATAGAAAAACTTCGGTAACAAAGATGAAACGGAAAATTCAGGGAAATAAGAGCTTTATATATAATTTTTTTCTGATTCCGAAAAAAGGAACACGCTAATGATCGTTATGGTTAGGAATGTAGTACTATAGAGTTCGATCCTAATTAACCTTTTAGACACTTCAAGGATAATATTTGTAATTCAAATATGTCGCTTCAAAAATTTCATTCTTCTTCGTAAATTTGATATTTACTTATTGCGGTCCAAAGATCAAAGCAAAATTTACCTGAGAATTTTTTCTATCTCATACCTATACTTTTTAACTTGCTAAAACATGCGATTTGTAATTTTTTTAGTATAGAGACAAATTACAATATTTCATTAAAATAGTTCTAGAAATGATTTGAATAATTTAGTACTCCAACAAGGTAAAAATTCAGCAGAACTTATTATTCCAGTCGGATTATCAAGCCTATATTTTATTTACTTTGAAAGGTTGAAGTACAATACAAAAGTTTGTTGATGAGATACAATTTAGAGGCAAATTAGAGAAAAAGCTTTTATCGCGGAAAATTGTCCAGAGTAGTCCCCTGAATAACTTCGACGATTTACCACCCCACAGGCTTAAGGCTAATTTTGATTAGTTTGCGTTAACCCCCTAAAAACGGGGTTTTCATATAATCTCCCCGGGATTTGATTATACGGCAAAAATAAACCAGTACTTTTTTGTTCTACACTATATTCCCTACAACTTTTGTTGAACACCTTTTTTTCTACGACCATCAGGGAAGAAGGTGGCGAGTCTTGTGAGAAAGCGTTCTCAGAAAATATGCGTAAAATCGTTCTAAAATTTTATCTATTGAAATCTTTCATCACTACTAACACTACAAATCATCATCGCTCTCTTCTATGGGACTTTCAGTTTCAAGGTTATCGTCCACATAACTTTGTTTTGTCTCTATGGTACTAGAATTGAAAACAAGACTGTCCGAAGCAATGCGTGCATACACTTGACCAATTCAAACCTGAAAATAGAACACCTGAATGTATTAGCTTTAGAAATTAGACACGATGCGGCTACATTAAATGACAATCATGTACCAGCTTTCCAGCAACTGCAAACGTTTTTATACCCTTTCGCACATGCACATGATATTTATTAATTTCAATAATTTCTGAGAAGCTGATTCCGCAGTCATCATTCCACCTTTCATCCGCAATCACACGCTTGTTTCTAGTCACCGAGCCATATTTATACCTGATAATATGCCCGATAATCGTGGATTTTCAAACCATTGGCAGTAGGTGGGTAATTCGCAAGATCCATTTTTTTGAGACATTTTTGGCAACCCATTCGAAGAGAAGTTCTTCGATAGATGTAGTTTTTTTGATAGCACTATAAATTGCTTTCACATAATTGCTAGTTGGTTCAAAAACTTCTTTTAAACTTGATGCTGGATTGTTGAACACGCGAACCACAGAGTCCATCTTATTTCTTAGGAATACTTTGAAGCTTCTTATCTCTCCCCTTTCTGAAGAAGCAAGAAGACATTGCATCCAGTTAACGAGAGAGCTATATGAGAATGCTTGATTTTATTTTCGGAGTTCTCAAAATGTTGTCAATACAATACAAATTCTTCTTATTGTTGCTTTTTCCAGGTTTCAGAAGCTATAACATATCAGGATTCTAATACAAATTTTTAAAGTTGAATAATTTTTCAATCATTTTTTTTTCAACGTTAAATATCTCAGCCCCTTCAAATTTTTGGGCAGGCAGACCGCCATACATGTATGTAACTTGAGTTGCTGCATTTTTGGTTTGCAGGCGGTACGCCCGAAATGGAACACCCTATACTGCCTACTTTAAATTGAAAACGTCCTCAATAAATTTCTAGGCTCCAATGACCTTTTAAGAAGTATCTAGGGATTCTCAAAATGGTAGTTTTATCGAAAAAAATCACAATTCTTCGCTATTTTCATCACAAAAAAGAGTACGAGGAAAGCAAATTAGCAGATTCCGATTATGAGGGGGAGGGGAAGGGCGGCTGTGGCCCCAGGTAACACCATTTGAGGCTTTCATTTTTAACAATGTCGTAACTTGATGCATTAAAATATATTCAAGATATTATTGAAGGATATTAGTTCCCTAATTTTTTTCTATTCAAAAAATAAAAAACAAAAACAAACAAGTGAATGAAAAAAGCAAATTTTGTGACTAGCATTATTCTGGTATTAAATTCATTATAAACGATTAAGGACTTAAAAGCATTATTACAAAAAAAAAAATTGGGCAATAAATTTGAAAATTTTAATTTAAAGAACAGAAAAAAATTTATTAAAAAAAAAAATGAAAATTCGATTAATATGGTCAAATAAGGGTTGAATCTAAGAAAAATTAATAGCGAGATGGATTTCAAGTAATGTGGAAGAGTACAAATAACAACATACTAAAAGTTTCATTCCGTAGATAGTAAGCTAACCTAAGGAGGGAGGTGGTACCTCTCCATAAAGGCAGTGAAGTTTCACCTTTAACTAGACGCGAGGAGATGAGAGCAAACATTTAGCTTAGCGAAGAAATATTCTACGCTCAGTTTGCTTTCGAGTGCATATTTTACTTTCGTCCTAAAATCAAAATTGGAGCTCCTACGAAATCTCCAAAACAACTTTTTTTTTTATTTCTTTGTTTTATACCCATTTTCTGCATCGTATCTTGATAAAACACATGAAAATGAAACGTTTACAAGAATTTATGGTATCATTCTTTACATTCGTATCATAAGCACCCATACAGCCAACTTTCAGATTGAAAAGGGGCCCAAAGTGGGGGACGTACTTTTTTCAATAATTTTATGACTCGTTTTCGTATGAAATTAATGTTACATTGCAAACTTTTTCACCAATGAAAACTCAATTTTAACAAAATCCACCATATCACAAATCCATCTTTCCCAGTATGATATTGCAGAAGATACAGAGAGTTTATCATCGTCAAAATGCCGTATGAATGAATAAAAGATTAAAATTTTTTGATTACTTTTTCATATAATACATTGAGTGAGCTCAAATTACCAACGTGTACAAATTTTAGCCTCGCAATTAACAGATAGAGAGGAAGTAGGGCAAGAAATTACATTTCAAGAGAAAACTAGATCGTTTACATCTTGTCACCAAATCAACCTAGAAAGCTCAAATTTCGTATGGTGAATTACTCAAGAGACCGCAATACATCCACTTTGAATTGGGCTCAAAATGAATTCAAAGTATAGGTTAGTCATCATTTGAAATAAGCTCGGCTAGCCTTGAATAGCTTAAATTTAATAAATAAAGACTTCATATGAGTACTGTGATAAAGAAGCAAATCACACAGAGAGATATTTGAATAGAGCGTAAAGAGTTGATAGCATTATCGGAAAGTCTAAACGTACCGCTCTCAAAAACTCAGCTTCAGTAATGTCAAATAGCTGCTTACCTCCTTTTTCCAATCATAAAAATTCGAGTTAAAAAAAATTTGATATTCTAAGCAATGAATAAGTTGTACATTTGCAGAGATACGTTAACCCAGCTATGGTCGCAATTATGAAGGAATCCCTCAGTTGTTACATATTTAGTCGCATTATGAGGGAATCCCTCAGTTGTTGCATATTTAGTCGCATTATGAGGGAATCCCTTAGTTGTTACATATTTGGTCATATTGTGAGGGAATCGCTTAATTTTATAAATTTTATTGTTTCATACAATATCGTGCTTGGGCACTTGGGCTGTAAGAATATTGACAAGCAAATATCTTGTAATAATATTATATTCTGAATGTATTGGGTTACCGAATCTTCGAAGCTGGTTTCTGATCCGCTCGAGAAATCTTGTAGCTCCTCGGCATCACTCAATTCCGAGGTTTCGCTATTAGGATCTTCACTTTCAAACATTTTTGATCGAATGACGATTTTGAGATGGTTACAATAGGATATACTTTACGAGTTCGAAATGCTAAGCAAAATTTTCATTTTTTTCCTATTTGGGTTCCCCTTAAAGAGGTACTTATTCCCCTTAATTTATGAATAATATTAATGAAAATCAATTACTTTATAGGTAGGTAAAAAATGAATAATTATCTACACCTTAATTTCACTGCAGATATACTTAAGCGTAACCCCATGCATTCAGAATATAATATTATTATAAGATATTTGCTTGTCAATATTTTTACAGCCTAAGTGCCCAAGCACGATATTGTATAAAACAATAAAATTTATAAAATTAAGGATACCCTCACAATACGACCAAATATGTAACAACTAAGGGATTCCCTCATAATGCGACTAAATATGCAACAACTGAGGGATTCCCTCATAATGCGACTAAATATGCAACAACTGAGGGATTCCCTCATAATGCGACTAAATATGCAACAACTGAGGGATTCCCTCATAATGCGACTAAATATGCAACAACTGAGGGATTCCCTCATAATGCGACTAAATATGCAACAACTGAGGGATTCCCTCATAATACGACTAAATATGCAACAACTGAGGGATTCCCTCATAATGCGACTAAATATGTAACAACTGAGGGATTCCCTCTTAATGCGACTATCTACGTTAAAACTGACATGCGACCATAGCAGGGTTAATACCGACACCTTGAGCATCACCTTCCCCACCTAATGATTCGTGCTTTATGTAGATGAATTTGAAATAAAAACAAAAATAATAATAATTTCTTTATAATTAATTCAAGGAACCTACCACCTGCGATTGATCAGGTGAGTAAACAACGTTCCATCTTTAAACACAATACCTTCGAGGCGAACGAAAAATGCAAAATTACATTCAACACCTTTTAACAGTAAAATCCATTACCACCAAATGAGCCAAACTCGTTTCGTGAACTTCGGCAAACGCGGCTAAAAGGCAGGCATTTTGCATATAAAAGCCAAAAACACCTCGTATAGAACGTCGAACCGAACACAGGCGACATTTTATGTTAACGATTTTAAGAATGACACGAAATATGGTGATAGATACTCGGCTATAAAAAACCTTTTTGCGGCGCTTCCTTCCGTTTTAACGACACAAAAGATAAACTTTATTCAAAATTCCATAAAACGATACCCGTAGTCGGGGTATTTTTTTCTGTCTCTTTTTCTTGTTTTATTCAACGTCTCTCGCCGCATTCGCTCGGGGTTTTTTCCCTCCATCATCTGGCCGCGTGTTAGCCGAATTTGCAAGAGACAGGAGATTTTCGCCGGCCGTAAAATATCTTTAGGATTTCGAGAAAAACTTAATTTTTACTTTGAAGAAAATATATAATGGATTCGCAGGGGTCCGGCTCTGTACGCTCGTCGGCGGAATTTAAAACGACCGAGTTTAACGGCGAGTTATTTTTGTTTAATTTTACTTAAAAATACACTCTAAAATGAAATTAAATTGCCGCGATAATAGACTTCTCTTTTTGCCCCGCTCTCTCTAAAAAACCGGGGGTGTTTTTTTTTCTCTTTAAGGGAGCTTTTTTTTCGCATTTTTTTTTTAATCTCGCTCTCGGTAACGCGTGATCTGTTGTTCGTGATATCGCGATTGTTGATTTAAATTTAGTAATTTAAATTAGTACAACGATCTGTAAAGGCGCGAAATGCGTCACTGGCGTTTGTATAATTGATAAAACATCGTCGGTAAATATCTGTGATTTCTGTTCATCTCCGACGTCGCGTCGAGCGCAAACGTACGTGGTCTGTACAGATATAACATGACGAAAATGAGATTCATCAAATTAAACGACGAAAAGTAATTTTCCACTGGAACGATGGTAATAGCGAGAATGTTGACTCAAGCGACGATTCGTCGATGTTTCAATTTCGTCGTGTCGAAGCGACCAGCGGAGAATAAAAAGCAATTTTCGTTGTTAGTTTTTCTCCAAAGACAATTTACTTTCGCCTGCCAACTCTTCGATCTAGTGTCGAGTATAATATGTAAATATTTCACCGTCAAAGTAGAGCAGTGAGACTTCCATATCTAATTATTATCTTCAAATTAAGGATACCTCCAATCTGTAAGATCCTGCATACGTAGCGTAAGTTCGAAATTCAATTCTAACTCGCACTCGTCCTCAAATAACACGCTTAAAGTAACAAAAAGTCAATAAAATCGCAAGATCTCCCCATGACCACGAAGTAATCAAAATCACCGTAACAATGAATCAAAAACCCTTTAAATAGGTAAAGAACGTCGCCACGACGCGCCTACGTCGAGCTAATGAAGCCGAAAGATTTATAAGCACTGAAACGTTCAACCAGGTGTTACCGGGCGCTTTCAAACCCAACACATACCGAGCTATATACGCGTACGCCAAATAAACAATCGCTGTAGCGAAAATCGTTCCCCGAAATCAATTCGCGCCGCCATTCAAGAAATATGTAAGCAATACGCCCCTTCCCCGTTCGTGCTTCTCGTTCCGACGTTTTTAATTAAAGTGAAAAAATTACACACCTAATGCTCATAACATACCATGTATATCGACGGCGGTGCCATCTGTGGCCTTTTTCAAAAGTCGCGTCCCTTCTATGGATTTCTGTTCAACTATGGCACAACTCGTCGCCGGAGCGTTAATGTAATCATATTCTAAAATTCACCCCATCCCAACTCGTACCAATATTTTTAAGCTATATTTCTCGATTTCACTTAGCCACAAATTCTGAATATAGAATAGGAAAGATAAATTTCCATAATTTTTACAATGTTACAAAAAACGATGAAATGATATGATCTAAAAGAACATACGTACAGCGCGTACAAAGCGTACAAATTTTGTGCTATACAACTCTACCTTGCCATTCACAAACAATATGAGCAAGAAAAAAATTATAATAAACAGTCACACCGCGTTAGTGAAACTGAGTTCTTAATTAGCGCTAGCTAGATTTGCAGGTAATACTGTCAAGTAAAAACTTTAGACGAATTTAGTGTTTTAGATCTGCTTTGAAAAAAGAGAAGGAACGCTGTTGAAATACCGAATTTAAAAATTACAAAATAACCTCAATTTTTGGGTTGAAAAAAGAAACTATCGTCATCTGCAACAATACAACAGTTTTCGCCGAATAAAAAACTTAGGATTGCGTGTACCTACTTTAAAAGTCGATTGTAACGCGTTCAACTTAATTTCATTCCGTTGTTGTTTTTTGGATTTTTTATTTCTTAAAATATTATTGTTTTAAATTGCTGAATAGAAAACTTTAAAAGTATAACGTGCTGTTTTTTTTTTTTTAAGAGTTTTACATAAGAACGATACGTACTGTCTACGTGATTTGAGAATGGATGATTAGCGGAGGGTGATGTCCTCAAATCTTCACGTTTCAGACCATTTGTAATCACGTGGCAAATGCCCAACCTTTTGGTGTAGAAATATAATATATATTTGTATATAGTAGAATATATACCATTGCGAGATCCGCCATATGTACACTGTACAGTTATTGCGAGATCCGTTTTAAAAAAAATTGTATAATACAGTATACGATGAAGATCACGCTGAAAATTCGCTCATGGATTCTACTAGTAGTCCAATGCATTTAGACATTGAGGTCGGAAAAATTCCCATCAAAGCGATTTTTGGTATGGTTGTTAGGAACACCATTCTAAACAACATACTAAAAGTCCTGACCCGTAGGTGTGGAGCGTATCCCCCCAGGAGGGAAAATGTGCCTCCAAAATCAGTTTTTGGCCCCTATCCTCTCGGCATTTGGTCCTAGCGCAAAAAGGTTTCAATAAAATTTATTCTCCTTTCAATTCCCTATAAAATGAGCCATAAACCATTTTTCAAGGAAGAACGAGTGTGGAGCTATGGCTTCCTAAAGATGAGTGGTTTGGAGGTGTGTTATGAAAAGTCGCTATAAAAAAGTATTACAATTATTATAAATTGTTTTAAGGGTTATATATTATATTGAAGCCTAAGATAATTTTCCCTCACAAATCGAAACCACTCTCCTCTTCCCCCACCACCATTATCAGAAGAACCCCCCTTCCGTATAATGAATTTGTTTTAGTGACACAGCCAATTTATTCTAATTTCGACACAGAAAAATTACACCAAATATCCACGAGTCGCGCGTGCTTTTCGTATCCTTGTTGGTGGGAGGGAGCGGCCTATATTGCGACACGACAATACTGTTTCTTGTAGCGTTCGCTCAGGGTGAGGATTGTTGGGGCACGACAATACTACCCATTTGAGGTATAAAGTACAGTTGCATTACGATGTCAAATGATGAAACTCTCTATTTTTTATATACTAGCAAGTAGGGTACCTAGCTCTACTATCCCCTTGAATATTTCCGATGAGTTAGAAGTGTGTTTCTTACGAATTTAGTTTACAATCAGCGGCGCGAGGAAAAGTCATAAGAGCATTAAAAAAAATGTGTTCTAATCATTGCCAAACCCTCGAGGACCTCCAAAATGTCTTCTAAGACGTACTGTCAAAAACTATATGTAAAATCGTCGTCGAAATTCTGGGTCCCAAAAATGTTGTCAGCAGAAAGCAAATCTCAGAACTTATTGACTTATTCACCATTCCGAGATGCCACGAAGAGAAGGGTGAGCAATTTTCAGCAAATATTATTAGTGGCGATTAGACATGGGTCCACTACGACACTCCGGGAACAAAGTGAGAATCGTTGCAGTGAAAACATCAAAATTTTCCCCGAGCCGTAAACTTCAAAACAACCATGAGCTTGAAGATCATGGTAACTGTTTTCAGCGATCAAAAAGACCCAATTTTCATCAATTCTTTAACCAAGAGTGCGACAATCGATGGTGATCGATACTGAAAAGTGTGAGCACTCACGACGTTAGGGAACTAAGCTTTACAGCAATACAGCTTGCCTTATTTAGGAAGAGAGGGGATGAGCTCAAATGTTCAACCTTCCACTTTCCATTAAAAAGCTTAATCAACTAAATATGATCTAAAAGGCGAATATATAAGAATCCCTTCCCCACTTCTCAAATCAAGTAGGCTATAATAGCTATGATTTTCAATTAAAAACTCAGCTCCAAAAACGCTGCCCATTCAGCAACGACAATTATTTCAAAAACCTCCGACAACTCATCATCGGTATCCGGCTGCGACCTAAATAGTTATCATATCAAGCTAATTTAATGAAATGACTTTAATCCAATTTCGCTGACGTTTATCGCGCAATGTACGAGGCCTGAAAACACACAAAACGGCTATATACGCGCGAAAGACAAACATAACGAAAAGGTAAATTTTACGCGCGACAAACACAAACATAAGAGAAGAAACTTCTGCCAGGGATATTCGTGCCACGTTTAAATTTGCGAAACAAGAAATTAACAACGACAATTAATTAAGTAATAACGTCGTCGAGAGATGCTCAAGGGGGGAGACCCATTTACTCTCCAGTCTCCAGCTGGACGTAGAGGTAAGGGAGAAAGAAAGACCTCCTCCATATGGCCAACAGCTTTTACGTTTCTGCGAAAAAACGAAAGAAGAAGAAGAAGGAAAAAAACGATCGGTGAAAAAACTCGGAACCGAAAAAAATAATGTATCATTCAACGTAAGAAATACCTTTATATTTAATTCAATTATAAATGATTTGCTGGGCAATATGAGCGCGGGATATTACAGTCTGCGATTCGATACTCGTGTAAAACGCTTTTTAAATTATAGCCCTTTTTATACTGCGAGTATTTTCAATCCACGTACCGAGGTAAGCAATTTGTCCCTTTTATTGGCGATTTTGAACCTCGTTTCCGCTGCGGTCAGTCGGTTTTTTAGGGGTTCTTATAAAAGCCATCGGGCCGAATTTAAACCACGTTCGTGTACGAAAACGTCAAATTTCCGGTACCCATTTATGATGTCTACACGAGAAGCCGGAATTTTCCGGTCCTCTTGTCTTTCCAGCATATACAGCTCTGGCATCTATACAATTACGCGGCTTCGTACCCGCAACCAATAGAATCTGCGATGTATGCGGCGAGTTAATCGACGTTAAATTGAGAACCACTACAGCACGCGGCCACGTTAATAAACCATGTACCGCCGGGAAGTGTTATCGTCGGCGCGAGAAGCGAGACGAAGAGATTTTGCGGGTTGATTTAAGAGGCAGATTGAACATAGAAATCATACGTGTACGTGGCCCGGTTATAAATTTCCGATAGTTAGAGTCCGCAAATTACCCTCCGCTACCTATCTTTTTTGACCGACAAAAAAAAACTGCCTCAAAACACACGCGAACTCCTCAATAACTAGTTGAAATATGTTGGCTCGATCGAAGCACATTTTATCATTACCCCGCCGCATGCTGTAATTCTTTTATTGCTCCCAGAGTTTGTAAGCGCGGCCATTTTTTATTCATTCGCTCTCCGTGCCCGATACTCGGTATATTTTTCACAGCCCTGCTATCGACTGCGTGCTCCATTTCGATGTGTGCGTCGATGTTGGCGATTAACTTATAGCATTTCTATCGTTTGTACTCAATCGCGAAATTGGCCAAATTCGAAATACATATGTGTTAATGGAGAAAAATTAACGCTTCGTATACCTTTACTTCTACAAATATAAGTTTGAAGCAGTGAAATGGTCCTACAAATGTATACTTGTTGCATGGGAGAATTTTCAACTGGATTGGATTCAACAAAGAATAACATGGACGAGTGCCCAATTCTTTTTTTTTCTCGAAAAAAATGCATAAATCTAAAACTTTCACACTTACTCAGAAATAACGCAGCAATATCTCGCAAAAATGAAGTCATCTTCACTCGAATTCACTATGAATATTCCTTTCTTACATACAGCGATATACTCAACAGGCAACTCTTCTCAATCTTAGTTTACCGAGCGTCGAATTCCCTTAAAAAAAAGGGGTAAGCAGTAATGCCGCATTACTGCAACTGGGTTTCAACTAGGGCTCGTTCAGGTTTGCAAACGACATTGTTAACCCCGACACGCGTACAGGGGGCCACACACAGTACTTTAAAATCACTTGAGAAGTTGAATTTAAAATATAACGTATTTCTTGTCCACATTACTCATACGAGCCCATATTTTTTATATTTTTAGCAATTTCAGGCTACTTCAAGTTATTCTCAAATCTTGACGATCCGCCATTTTAGAGCGATTTTTACCTTAATTCTAGAGTCATATGGTCAATTTGATGGAGGGATATGGGAATTCATAGAATTTCTTATAGTAATTTCTCGGCCAAAAGCAGTTTTCTGCTCCAACTCCTCTCCAAATTAACTTGGGAAGCTAAAATTGGAATACTTTAGCCATTTGGAATGTTTTTATCATATGACACAACAACAAAAATTTTTCGACCTTTCGTGTACCATCACCACATTTTGGAGTCGATAACAAACCACTTCTCTTCCCTTCCAATAACAAATTATCTAACCATATATATACATCTAAACACGGGTTTTGCGCCCTCCCATCCTTTTTTCGGATACACATGAGTTTACGAGTATGGCAATTCGGAATTCGACAACTACTTCGATGTGAGAACTAACCCAAGCTTTTTCCAAATTCATTAAAAATTACATACAGGGTTGATTAATAATATTTAGTTTGATAATATTATAATTCGATTTTTTTGTTTAATTATATTAAATTAAAGGGCCTCCCCCATTAAGTAGGTGAAATCGGCCCTTGAGGCAAATTTGGTCAAAAGTGGTTCCAAATGTTACTTGGGACCTAAAAACATTCCACCTAAATTTTTGACCCCCTACCCCCACTCCTTCCAAAATTATCGCGCATTGCATCATCATAACTGTCGTACAATTGAAAAACACAAAATTTTCAAAAATTGTTATTTTTACCACCCCCTCCCCCCGCCATTTTGGGCGTAATAAAAACACTTCGAAAAGTGTTTGAAGGTTTTATGTTATAAAAAACTGAACAAAAAAATTTTTTTTACTGATCTAATTTACCCCTCCTCCTACCCCTATCAGAGCTATAAGCAAAAAACCACTTTTTTTAGAGGTTTTTGTCCTCTCGCACATTTAGCCGGAGAGGTAGGGGATGCAACTTTTAGAATTTTACTTAGGAAGGAATCCTTCGCATGTATGGTATAAATCATCTTTCTTGTGGGCTATAAGTGTTATCGTTGAGGGCGGTGGTTGAAAAATACACGTTTTCATTCAACTTCATTTTTTTCCAGCATGTTGCACCCCCTAAAGGGACTTTATGTTGTACCTACGGGTATGACGAAGTTATGAAAAAAAATTCCACAAAGGCCCACCCCGAAATTTTTTGAATTTTTTTTTAAATTTTTAACCCCCCCAAATGAGAAAAAAAATTCAAAAAATTATCATACAAACATACATGTACTCCGTACGATCTGTGAAAATTTCAGAAATTTTCCCTCGTTCTTACTGGAAATATCGCGAATTGAATTTTTAGCATATAATGCGCGATAATTCTGGAAGGGGTGGGGGGTAGGGGGTCAAAAATTTATATGGAATATTTTTAGGTCCCAAGTAGCATTTGGAACCACTTTTGACCAAATTTGCTTCAAGGGCCGATTTCATGGAGGAAGTTCTTTACAATTTGTTTTATTTTTAATAAGCGTAATTTTTTTTCTAGGATTTCTATTATTAATTTTCTTTTTCACCTCAGTCTGAGTTCTGCGACAAAATTCAATATAACTTATAAAGAAATACTATTAGGTGGTGTGGTATACTGGGTTCACCTACATCGGCTACTACCAATATCCTGCTCGCCACGCATAAGCGAGCTCTCAGGGGGGTTCATTTTTCGCGAGGCTAAGTTATTTCGGCTTAGGCTTCACCACACGAGGCGGCATGGTACAAATCTGCACCACGCAACGCCGTTATGGTTCTGCCTGGGTACAAAAATAAAGAGAGTCTACAATGAAAAGTAGGTGTATTTTAATTTGGAAAAAACAGACAGCCGAACGGAACGACGCTACTACTTTGACATATAGCTTACGATACTTATCTTAATTATATTGCCGCAGTTTGGAGAACACGCGCTTTCAACGTCCAAGTTGAATCACGAAACTAGAAATCGCGAATTATAAAAATACGAAGTAATAAAAGTTTCAATTAATCGCGAAAGTGTTTTTATACACTTAAAAACGAGTTCACATCCGATTCGGAATTATTATACACATATTAACATCAAAAAGACGAAATCATTTATGAACGTGTGCTATACTTCCAAACGCCATTAACACACTGCTGCTGTCCGTCGTGAAACTCATGCGGTGCATGACTTACTCATCGTAAGTCTCACCGTGAATCTCACCGAGGACATGGCAGAAAGAATTACGGTAACTGGAACACACGAAACGTGCGAGAGAAACACGGTAATAACTTGCGTTTTTACCGGTAATCACGCGCGAAGGTATTTTAATTTTTAATTTCTCGGGTACCCCCGAAAACTCATATCACATATATTTCCCCCCTCCAGGTTCAAAAGTTTGGTGACAAACTTTTGACATGCTGGAGAAGCATCATCACATTTGTGATATGAAAATTCGGAGGCGAATTTTGAGTTGAAGGGGTAACGCGATGTGAACACGCGAGTAACAAGTGACTAACAGATAGCTGACGCGGTTACAAATCAAGTGCTGTACGCGAGGAAAAAATATCGATTAGTAAGTATACGTAAGTATATATCAAAAGAGGTAACAAAAATTTCTTCTGGTACAAAAATTATAAAAATAAAAATTCAGTCTTTAAAAATGAAAAATGAAAAATGAATCTTATGCGTTCGTTCCGTCGACACTTAATAAAAGAATGAAAAAGTTTTATTTACAAAAAGACATAATCAGTTGCACGCGGTTATAAAACGGCGAGGTAGGTTTTTCGAACTTATCGAGAAGTCGATGATTGTGGAGTAGAATTCAGTGTCGATGGTTCACTTGGTGTATGTACTCGAGTCTTCGTCGCAACGTAGTTCGGCGGGTTGCCTATCAGGTAGTTGGCGGGTTGTCATCGGATAAGCGGTATTTTGGATAGCGACGGCGCGATGTTGAACTCAATCTCGCGGAACAACTTCTCCATTATAGCATTTGGTGGTAAACACATTATTGGCGATTAACCATTGATTCTGGTTGAAAAACGCTTCACCAAGTAGTGAGTTGAACAAATGATAATTTTTACATGCTAGATGAAGAATACACAAATACAAATAAAATTATTACTTTTGTTCCATTAGAACACTCTTAATTTTTTGACCTTGAGCGTACTACACAATCTCGACTCTCAAAACACGAGTTTTGACGAAAAAGTGACTGTAGGGATGTTGTTCCTACATTTTTTTTTTTTTTTTTTTTTTTTTTCGTGGGCCTTATTAGGACACAAGAGGTTTTTGGGTACTCGTAATGTTTTACTACACACGTGAAGCTTTGTTGAATACGTGGGTCACATTTTTCTCAAATGAGATAAATTTAAGGTCATTGCATCGAGGTTGTCGTTCTCGATTTTAAATTTGAGAGGTTCGCGGTTAGGCAAACTGATTTCGATGTTGTTAACTTCTAGATCGTCGAATGCAGCGGGAATGGTGAAATCGATTCCGGTTTCTAGAGTGACTTTATTGTAGAACTGACTCAAATTTTGGAAGGGCTCGAAATCAATACTTCCACGAACGCTATTGATTTCATTCATTTCTACATCCGAGATCAGTGATGTATCTTCGAATGGGATGTAGAAGTCTTCGTTTGAACTCGGAAGAGTCAACCGAGTCTGGTGAGTTTTGAAGTCTGTTCCCATTTTAAAGTCTTCAAGAATGTTTCTCCCAACGAGCATTCGGCGGTTTAAATCAGGTAGAACTGCCATACATACTTCTATCGGTTGATTTTTATCTGCGGGTATTTTTGCAAATTTACACCGAAGAACAACAGCTAATTTCGGTTTAATTTTCTTTTTTCCGGTGGCAAGGGAAAAGGATGCATTTGAGCCAGTTAACGGAATTTCGGCTCGAATTAACGAAGGATGGTCATTTTTGACTTGTCGAAATAATCCTTCGCCGATGAAGCTGAATGCTGCGCCTGTGTCAAGTAACGCGAGTTCACTGATCGATTCGAACGCGATGGAGGCAAGGGGTGGTCGATCAGGAATGCGTATTGAACTCTTGACTTTTGGCATTGGAGATTCAACATCTTCATCAAATGCATTAACTGATTGATCATTCGACGCAAATTCGTTGATTTCAGCCTCAAGCGCCTCATCAAATGATTTGCTTTCAGTTGTATTGGGACTCGATCCGATTTGGTTGAGCTCGGATTCAAGAAGTGGTGAAATAACGCTAGAGTTGAATGCGGGTGTCGCACTGGTTTCAGGTTTCGTATTAGGAGTTTTAATTTCAGAGCAGGCTAGAATCGGCGATTCGATAGCGTTAATTGCTTTGGAAGGCGATTTGTCTAATTCAAACACCTTAACGAGTTGCTCTGCTAAAAACCGATGAGCGTCGCATTTAGATGAACGTAATCATGTCCACCATGTGTGACTTTGCAGTAGAACGCGAGTCTTGGCGAGTAGGTAATCTCATTTCGAATAACGTAAGAATACGTTTCTGCACTTTTGAATTCAGACTTCCGTTGGACCATATACATAAATGCATTGAAACATTTCACTCGAGGTTGTTTGCGAGCTGTGAAGAAAATCTGAGTATTTAAACTCTGAAGTCGCTTCCAAAATTGTACATCGGTATCACGGTTCAACAACGGAGCTACTTGGCAAACGATGATTTCTGTTACACCAAGTCTGAAGAGTATCTGGAAAATTTCTTCGAGTTTTACAACGAATTCAGTCACATCGAATTTTGGATGAAGGACATCGTTAATTCCAATGTAAATTAGAATTTTATTCGATGCAACTTTGTTTACGATTTTTAATTCTTTGAGCAGATTCGAAATGTTGTTACCAGGTCTACACATGAGGAAGTACGTTTGAGTGGGAACTCGGATGAAAATCGAGTTGCAATGAGTCACCAAAAACCTGAAAATCGCGCCAGAATGCTGGGGTCAGCGTTTCAGGCGGTGTTGATATTTTTGGCGTGATGGACTGGTTTGAATTGAGCTCTTTGGAGTGGTTTTGGTTGCAGTCGGCAGTCGAGCTCGCACTGGCGACTGTTTCACGTTTCCCGACGACTTTTTGGCAGTCGGATATAACGGTCGGTTGGCATACTCCGCTTCATCAAGGGACTCTGTGATCAAACACAATTCTCCTTCTTTATTTAAAAAATAAAGCTCGCAGTCATCATCATTGAAGTCTTCTTCAGCTGCGGTAGACTCCCATTCTGTATCAATCACGTTGATTGATCCATTTTGACGACTATGATTCAGAAGTTGGCGTTTATACTTCTGAAAAGGTTGATTTGGTTTTCTTCGCGGTTTAAATGTAAAGTTGCTTGAAGAGGTTACGTGAATGGATGAGTCGGTTGACTTAGCGGGGTTTGTGAGGTTCGCCTGAGACTTTTCGGAAGAATCGGCGGGTCGGTCAATGTATTCCCTTTCCATGAACGCTTGGAAGTTCGCTTTATTATAGCGAGCTTTATTAGGACGTAGAGTAGTTAAAACCTTATTTTCACGATCTTCAAACCGTTTTATGCGATCATAGAAACGACGATACTGAGTTTCAGATGGATGAGGGATTCCGAGAAGATCCTCACAATTTTGGAGAATAAAATTGCGGAAGTCCTTTGGTATTTTCTCGGTCATCATCATTACCATAGGTTCAAATTCGTACTTGGTGTTGTACCGAAATTTGTCACACCAAAAATAAACGAAATCTGCAACAGCTTGTCCTTGGAATATAGGATAGGTTAACTGGAGCATTTCATTATATTCGTTCATTTGTTCAAGTGGCGAATAAAATTGTCGTGTGAAACCATCTATGATGTCGGCGATCTTGGAATGGCGGTTTTGTTGAGAACCCCATTGTTTCCCACGTCCTGACAAACAAGCGAGGAAACTGTGAACTGCGTCGAACTGAGTGATGCAGTATGGGTATACACGTCGATACCACTCAGCGACGAATTGAAGCGGGTTTCGAGCATCATAATCTGGATCAAATGATTTTAATCGTCGATAAGTACCAAATTGCTCTCTCCACATTTTTGTTGGTTGAGTGGAAATTGACATTTCCGCTGGGCCAATGATTTCTGCGAATTGAGAGAGTACAACGGAAGAGTTGGCGTCTTCTACGAGTTTTCGACGAGAACGAATATTTTTATCTTCGTCTTCTGAAGAGTCACTAATTTCGCTGTTACGGCGTCGTCGACGAGATTTTCGTCGTGAATTTGAATTATCGGCAGATTGACGCGGATTACGCGGAGGATCATTGTTGTTTTGATCATTGCCGTTTGAATTCGGTGGATTGCGAGGTGGTTGGTCGCGGTTGGGTTGGTCATCGCGATTATTTTGACTGTTTGAATCGCGGTCATTTGGTTCGCGGTTGTTATCGCGGCTGTCGTCACTACTGTCGCTTGATGATTCATCGCTGGGATCACTAGAAGGATCACCAGATTCACGAACTTGGAGCGAAGTATGTTCAGGGTGACGAGTCGACGAGGCAATGGGAATGGCGGTTATTGCCGGTGGTGCGCGTGGACTATTAGATCGCGATAATGCATTCATAGGAAAACGCGAGTCCAATGCATCGTTGATAATTGTAGTAAGCACCTGAGTTTGCTCGTTTAACGCAGATCGAATAATGGTGTCGATTTGGCTAGGTAACTTTTTCAGACTTTCACTGATGTCGTCCAAGGTTCGTTGCATTTTTTCAAATGCTTGCATCATGAGTCCTATCATATCCATTATTGGAGTTACGTTGTTTTGAGATTCCGTTTTCGTCTCTGGTTGGCTAGGTGGAATTAGCGGAATGTCAGCATGATCCCATGCACCCCAGGTTTGATGTTGGGTTGCATTTAGAATACTGATTTCGCTAGAAGCCGAACTGGAATCACATTCGTCGGTAACAACTTCAATTGCATCAGGATTTATATCTGATGGTCTCGGTATATGATGAATTTCAGCTTGCACTGTTGTAGAAATTTTGGACTCTACATTGGACTGAACAGTAGTAGTCTGTGGTCGAGGATTCGGCAGAATGGTGGTGACCAATGATTGGTTGGAAACTGGTTCACTTTGGGCACCGGTAGTATGGTTCGCAGTCTCAGAATCTGTCGCTTTCTTCTCACGAACTTGGATCAAAGCGTAGCGCGATGAGCTCGTTTCTTTCGGCATTTTAGAAACGATACTAATATCCATGGATTGGTCAGGATTCACTACTGCTTCAATTTTTTCATCAGTGTTATCGTGTTCACCGACGGCGATTGTGTAATCGGCAATCTCGTACGATTCACTATTCGATAAGGTAGTGACCGGTTCGGTTTGAGATGCGGTGGTTACGAGTTTCACCAGCTTTGAAGTCAGCTGGGTTTTTCCAGGAAGATTTCGCGCGGAAGAAGTTGGAGTACTTTGATCATCTGGGAGATCAAAAGTAACAGAAGGACGCGGTGGTTTCGCGAATACAGGTGTCGAATCAACGTTGGTTATCATAGTTGAGTGAGTTGGCGCAGTGACTACGTTATCGGGAGCATTTACGTGTTGAATTGCATCATTAGGTGAGGACTGATTCACCTGAGCAGACTCAACCGAATAACGAGTTTCAATACGCGACGTTGAATACCGTTGGAGGGTTTGAGCAGTATTCGTCATCTGTGAAACACAGGTGGCTAAAGTATTCACCAATTTCGCTGCCTTTTCTGGGTCATTTTGGATTTCGGATGAAGTAAGACCGATTGCGGCTTGAGTTGCCTGAATAACCCAATTTTCGGTAACCAATGATGTCAAACGATGAAAACATTCATCACCGAGATGAATAGTTTCACCTGTAGGTATGCGACTAAAATCAGGTGTTTTTAGTACGTCAGATTGCTCCGATTCAACCGGGCGTACGTTGGTTTCGGGTGCAGTTCTCGTTTCGGCTGGTTCAAGAGATGGAGCGGCGGTGGTAGCCTGCGTGGTTGCGGGTTGACTGAGAATGGTGACATCGGTAGGTGGCGACGATGTAAACACACCAATACCGATATTCTCATCAGCTGTTATAGCTGGTTTCTCAGCGATTCGCATTTCGCTTTCAGATGATGCTGGAACGCTAGTCGGATTTTTTGCGATTGATGAAACGCCAATCGACGACTTTTGCGCTGCGGCTAGGCGGGCTTGCCTCTCTTCTTCCTCTGCTTGAAACAGTGCCTTTCGTTTGCGGGTCTCCGGGCCGATAAGCTTTTTCGCAGCCGGAGGACTCTGCGAAATCGCTGCAATTGGTGGGGATTTCGGCTTGCGGGCTCGTGGCATCGTAAGCTTTACAATCCTATAAGTATTGACCTAACTGTTTTTGATCAAAAACCGAAACGACGAAGGTGGGCAGATTCATACCTTCGTGTGGCTTGAAATAACTTGATTTAATTTTGTGCGTAGGGACTTTGTTTCAAAAAAAATAAAAATAAAGTTTTTTGAGGGCCTATCAAAAATGAGGACGAGAAATGGGGAACAAGTAGGTTTTAATTACGTTAATTTAATTAGTTAGATGCCATGTTTACATGAATTTCATGTATTGTTGTTGTTGACATCGTTGGGTATTATATTTGATAAGAATGAGGAACGTAATTTACACACGAAAACGCGGTTGAACGCTAGATAGAAACGAGTATGCTCATGGTCAAAAAATGCAAAATTACATATATTAACACACATGCATAAATACGTACAATATAACTACGAAAATTTTGTTTATAATCTGAAAATATCAAACCTAGAATACAGCTTTACGATCATTCAGAAAATACATAGGTAAATCATTCGATATTAAATTCTATTTGATTTTGTTTCACTTTACTTTGATTGAATAAAAAATAGAAAAATAAAATTCAAGTTCCTGTCGGGTTTGCACCGACTTTTTCGGTTTGTTGGGTTAAGTAGTAAATGAAATTTACATCCAGATGAGCGCCACTAACACTTTATTACGAGCGTGTTAGCGCTCGTGGATGAATCTGGTTTAATAAAAAAAATAAGAAAATAAATAAACCAAATCTCGATTTTAAATCCAAAAGTTAAAATAACGAAAATTCAATTTGAACTTATTCAACTGATTACAAGGTTTTTCACCTTATCAGGAACTTCTTGCTCTCATTTAGCATTGCACAGAACAACCGGCTCCGGTATCCACAACTCAACTATCTTTTCTTTTTCACTTTCGTTTTTTTCGTGTATGCGTTTCTCACTCTGATCAGCCAGTGATAACACAATACACTTTTTGATTAGTACAGATAACAAGCCAAACATTACCGGTACTTTAATTTAGAAATCGAAAAACGGATCACTTAAATTTTGATATCAAAAAGTGTTAATTTCAAATCAAAACAAACGAAAAGATGTAACACGTTGTAAAACTGATTTGTTTACTTACCGATCTTCAGTTGACTTGAAAAATCCAGACTACAGTCATTATGCACAACACTATTTCACTGTTTCACGATTCAGAAAGAACAATCGAGCGCGAACGGAAAACAAAATCTCGACAAATGAATCGAATACACGAAATTTCGTGGCCAGAGAGAATACGCGGAGAACATCGCATATCAACCAGAGAAAACAGCTTTTTTGATACCAACAGATCTTCCTCGGTTTCCAGAATCTCACATGGACTTTGTAATGGAGTCGAAGCTGAGCTAGGACTACAGATTTTCTGTTCCCAAAAATCTGTGGAAAAACACTGCTACTCCCGGGCAGGAGGGGATAACTGTGTAATGATTCCATTCACGATAACTGGTAACTGGTGGTTTTCTTGAGGAATAACAATAACTGCCATATGATTTTCCTGTCTCCGATTTGAATCTGGTTGGTACTTTTTCACTGCTTCTCGATGGAGATGAACGAACATTCAGACACGCATCTGAACAGCACTCACGAACATCGCGAAACGAACATCCGGTGAAGATGCAATCCGAACGAACATCGAATCGAACAATCAGAATACGCGAATTACGCGAAACGAGTTGTTTTACCGCGATTATTGGAACACGCGAGTAAAGAGTGATTAGAAGAAATAACTTACCGAGTTATTTTCGATTTGATGTTTAAAACAGATTCTATTTTTGAAATTCAGACTATTTCATGTAGTATAATGCGACGCACAACAATGAATATTGTTTGCAATCACGTTATCACTACATGTACAGCGTTGTCTCGTTTCCGGTATCTATCACATTCCTTTCAATTACCTACTTGCTTTGCACCTTAAGGCGTCTTTTTTAAGGGTTCAGAGATTCCTTTTCCTATCTCTGACTTGTGATCGAAAATTGATTTTTTTTTTTTTTCAATTTAGATTTCGAAAAAGTAGACGATGTTTTTTGAGTGATGTTTTTCCAAACACATCACTTTTCCTACGGGGAATTTTTGCACCATTGTGTGGCTTTTCGAACAAAGGTGTTTCGTCATGCCAAAAGCGAAACAACTCTTCGCCCCACACGTTGGGTGTCATTTATTTGTGGTATACTGGGTTCACCTACATCGGCTACTACCAATATCCTGCTCGCCACGCATAAGCGAGCTCTCAGGGGGGTTCATTTTTCGCGAGGCTAAGTTATTTCGGCTTAGGCTTCACCACACGAGGCGGCATGGTACAAATCTGCACCACGCAACGCCGTTATGGTTCTGCCTGGGTACAAAAATAAAGAGAGTCTACAATGAAAAGTAGGTGTATTTTAATTTGGAAAAAACAGACAGCCGAACGGAACGACGCTACTACTTTGACATATAGCTTACGATACTTATCTTAATTATATTGCCGCAACAGTTTGGAGAACACGCGCTTTCAACGTCCGAGTTGAATCACGAAACTAAAAATCGCGAATTATAAAAATACGAAGTAATAAAAGTTTTAACTAATCGCGATAATGTTCTTATTCACTTAAAAACGAGTTCACATCCGAATCGGAATTATTATACACATATTAACATCAAAAAGACGAAATCATTTATGAACGTGTGCTATACTTCCAAACGCCATTAACACACTGCTGCCGTCCAAACGTGAAACTCATGCGGTGCATGACTTACTCATCGTAAGTCTCACCGTGAATCTCACCGAGGACATGGCAGAAAGAATTACGGTAACTGGAACACACGAAACGTGCGAGAGAAACACGGTAATAACTTGCGTTTTTACCTGTAATCACGCGCGAAGGTATTTTAATTTTTAATTTCTCGGGTACCCCCGAAAACTCATATCACAGTGGGTAGGTGGTTGAGGAAAAATATTAAAGTAAGAGTAAAAAATTTATAAAATATTGAATATTTTTTATAACTTTAGGATCCTTAGTTTACAATTTTTTGGAATAATCAAGTTTTTATTGCTAATGATTCAATCTACATCTATTCCCTATAGTTAGTCGTAAACAGAACCCTCTTACTGAGCATCAATTTCGAAAAAAAATTTCAAAAATAAAGCAATCATAAACGAGAAAAAGAAATGTGATTAAAAAATTGTTTTCATTCTCCTTGACTATTTGGAGGACATCTAGACGAGTTGTATTTTTGAAACGTGGAGTCATTGATGCATTTTTCAAAGTTTTTAGCAAAAAACATTAAAAAAATGATAAATTTTTTCCATAGTTGTTTCTTCTTTTTCAATAATAGTATTTCTCCGCACCTATTCATTCCACTACCATCAATTTTTTGTCCACGATACTAAAATGCATACAGATTTTAGTTTTGATAAAAAAAAAATATCATGGAAAATTTGCGAAAACAAAAAAAAAAATTTCCGGCATTTAGAGGCACTCGGAACACATCCTACCATAAAATATTACAGAGAATGGGATTCCGTATCAAAAACAATTTTTGAAACATATGGTAAATAGAACATTTTCCAAAGTTATTTGCAAAAAATATGAAAAAATTATCAATTTTTCCCAAAATTTTTCATACTTTTTTCATTACAGCTTTCCACTTGATTACCTCCACTGAGACCAATTTTTTGTCAGTAATACTACATTGTATACATTTTGGCGCAAACAGCATTTCTCTATCTATCTTGAATGACGAAATAAAAATTTTCGAAGTTGATCATCATCACAGTGGAAGAAAATTTCATGCTCTCATATCTACGCCTCTTCATCAAATAAGGAAGACAACCCATCATACACAAGTGTCATATGAGTAGCTCTACATATAGTATGAAGGAACTGAAATTGAGATGACACACTCTATATGTGTCAGCGAGTATATATTCATTAAAAGTTTATTGCTGTAACTAAAATAAAGCAAAAAACTACAATATAAATTTTTCAACATTTTCCAAACATAAAAATTTGAATTTCAGAAATATCGTAGCTTTAAAAAATTTTTGGGGGTTTTAAAAAGCTGAAAATGATTTTTATAAATTATTGTAATCGCAACAATTATTTTAGGATTTACAAAATTTTTAAATCAAATTTGTTGAAAGGATATTTTTTTTTTTTGGGGGGGGGGGATTTTTGTAGGTGAGTGTATTTTTACAGAGTTACACATTTACCACTACTCCTTGTCGACAAAAAATTTACTTCTAGTAGTATGACAAGAATCTTGCTAATTTTGTTAGCCCAACTTTTTTGCTTCATTCGCGCTATGTGGCCTGCCAATTGCCATTTTTTCTTTTTTTACTATTTTTACCATGTCCAAATTGTGAGTCAAGATTTATTTGACTTTTTTAATCTTAATTTTATCTTTTCTTTTAAAACCCAACATCGATCTTTTTACGGAGTTTTGCGTTGCTTTGATTTTCTCTTCGATTTTTTTTATTCAAACCCAGACTTGAGCCCCATAGGTCACGGCACGCCTAGTTAGCGAGGGCACAAACGACTAAACTCTCAAGCCTACTCAACATAGTTCATCCTTGACAAAAAACAACTAAAGTCCCATCTGTTCAAAACTCATAAGCGAACTTCAAATGAACCGGGTTATTCACTAAAAATTCCCTCAAAAAGATTTTTCTCCCATTCTATCATGAACTCTCCTCCAAATTCACTTAATGGGATGAGCTTTATTTTTTTTCAAATTTAATTCTTTTTGCAAAATATCAATACCTGATGGACGCAATGATGATGCAAACATAAATATCTGATGCAATACAACAACTGCGACGAAAATAACGAATAGCATCTACTCCAGCACAAATTCACCCACATAACGAAAGCTCCAATTACAAATGGCCTACTCTTTCTCCGTCGACCAACAAAAACATTTGCAACCTTCAATCAAATCCGTCGTTCGTTATAAATCACTCGACACGTAGAAAATTGTTTTCACCAAAAGCCTGCCTCGTCACAAAGAAAAACAATAAAGCACGCCGACCACGTAATTTAAATACGCCGATTTGTCGATTAAAGGTTGAGAAAAAAATAATCCTTTTTCGAAAATAACACCGGTCGAACCACCGATCCGTATAATCAACCAAAAACAGAGTTAACAATCAGAAAAACGTTAAGGTAGCGAAGTAGAAGAGGAAAAAATTACTCGGCTCGTAGGCCGGACAATAAAACCCATAATTCTTATCTACGTAAATCGGCTCGCGTAAAAACAAATTAGTAGGGAATAAGCACGCGAATAGTGGACACAAAAATTAGCATATCGAGCTGAATGGCTCGCTATGACAAAAATTAACATTTCAACAAAGTCTGCAGGCGGTTATATGGTTTATGAAAAAAAAAAAAAAAAAAAAAAAAAAAAATGGAGAAAACGTGACACGGAGAAAATTTGCCAAACGACCACAACGGTTAATAAACTTAAATCGACAATTGCGCATTCCGTTCGGACGACGCGTCATTTTAATATTCACCGCGATGCGGATAACATCTCCGACGTTATAAGGAAAAGAGTTTTAAAAATAAGAAATGAAGATGAAACCGTCTCGACGGTATTACAATAATGTTTTACCTTCCAGCTAACGACGAGTTAATTTTCCGACAATGGCAAAAATAAGCGAAACTTTTTTACCGGGTCGCGGATGAGGCGTTAATTAATAATAAAGTTAGGAAAAGACGCCGGAGTGACAAGAAAACGTTAACTCGTACTACAGCAGTTCCCTTAGCTAACCCGAGTATTTCCCGCTACCTATTAACGTCGAACAATTGTTTCCACGAACGCGATATATTTTACATTATTACGTAGCGCGGGCGTCGCAACCGGGCGCCGAAATTTTTGACGCGGCGTGTGTAAATTTTGAATACGATATCGTCAACTTCAAGTCGCGTACGACGATAAAGACGAGGCGTGTTTTAAAAGCAGCCGGATTTCTTCTTACGCCTAAGTATATAAACGTTTAACTTTACACACGCAACAAGCAACAACCTTCGTCTTCGACGTCGACGAATTTTAGACGTTTGTAAGTTTCGTCGTATCGCTATATCCGTAAGCGCCTTCCAAACTCTTAAGTTTTCAGCATAATATACTCGCCAAATCTTGGTTATTTATTCATTATATTCGCAGCCATCTGTACCTCGGTTTGCTAAACAAGGATACAAGTCGTAAGTCTCTGGTATTCAATAGGAATTTGCCAAGATCGTAGAGAAACTTTAGCAGAGTGCTAATCGCTTAGAGTATTCTAGGAAGCAGTATGAGTAATGGAATAGGAAAGGAAGTGAAAAACGATTGTTTGAATTTTAAGCATACAGGAAATAAAAGTAACACCAAATGAACGAATTAAAATTAAAAAAAAAAAAAAAAAAAAAACAAGCAACTATGCCCCATTACCAGTGGTGTAGCCAAGGGGGGGGCAACTGAGGCGATTGCCCCATGACCTTTTTTTTTTTTTTTAATTTTTAAATCACAAAAAATTTCGCATTATCCATACATTCGCTATAACAAAACCTCGAAGAATGGAGCTGAGTGATTGGAGCGTGTAATACTTATTATGTAGTATTTTTTTTTATTAGTTACCTATCTGTTAGTTCAAACTTTTATGATTACCTTCGATACCAGAATATAAATATTTGTGTTACCAGTCTTTTTATTAGACATCCGCTACCTCAGTTATTACCTACACTACAAAATACGCCATGAAAAAATATTTACTATGTTTCAACCCCCCCCCCCATCCAGCAAGGCATGTTAGGTCACAGAAAATTTAACAAAAAACACCTATTTTTTGTTCAGGAGTTCTTGCCCCCCCTCGACAAAATCCTGGCTACGCCACTGCCCATTACTAGCGCTGAATTTTCAATTGAGGCTTGTCCAGGTTTGTAAACAAGGTTGCTAACCCTTTCAGATTTGTAGGCTGCAACCAATAACGAGTCCTGAAGCCCTCACCATATCCCTTCTAAAACTACATAAAAATTAGTATCTAGGATACGTAGTACGTGTTTTTTGTCCACAATAATCATATGAGCCCATATTTTTCCAGTTTTACCTATATGGGACTCCTCAAGCCATCCGAATTCAAGGGGTCATATTTTAATCTCCAACTAACATCTCAGCTGGGCTTAACCAAATGTTAGAGAGGACTCTGACTCATTTTTTTCTCGTTGGTTGGTACTTTTCCATTAAATTCAAAATTATACTAGAAGGGATAGAGGCTCAAGTCTTTGTAGAAGGTACTTAACCTTCCTAGCCCTCCTCTGGCTTTGGTATTGCCTTATGTACGAAGTTTGACAGTTCTAGGTCGATTTAGTGGGAATAATATATGGCGAATTCATGAAATTTCCAATGATGATTTCCCCTTCAAAAGTTGTTTTTTGCTACAACTCCCCTCAAAATTTACTGGGGAGACTGAAATTGGAATAGATTAATCACTTGAACTTAAATTATTATACATTCTATAATGAAATATTTTTGACCTTTCCAAAAACCTTCTCCACTCCAACATCTGGAATCAAAGTGAATCTGGTATATAGTATAATTATAATATTGTCAAAAACCATATGAGTACCTATTTACGAAGTCTGAGCTATTTGAGATATCTCAAGCTTCACTTATTCTGCTACTCAACTAACCTTACATAGAAATTTCATGGCTCAAAACTTCCTCAAAAAGTCGTTTTTTTGCTCCAATTCTTCTCCAAATGCACTTGGAGGCTGAAATTTGGATATTTTATTGCACTTCACCCATCCTTTCGAATGAGATCAAAAATGAAAGTTTTGATTCATTTGTACACTTCTACCAAAATTTTTGAGGATTGCTATTTTGAGACGATTAAAAATAACCAAAAAGACTCTGCATTTCCACATGGTGCCTAACCAAATTTTCAACTATTTTTATCCCTACTCGCCAGCATTACGAGTAGCGAAAAAAAATGTATGACATAATTATATTATTCCAAAAAATTAGACAATATTATAGTTTCAAATAATTGTATGCATTTTTAAAAAACAAATAAATAAATAAATAAAATAAAAATTAATAAATGTAGTAGAGGCATGTGATACACTACTCAATTGATATTTGGATGCCTGAACTTATTTTTCATCCCCACAACTTTTAAACCCTTTGACACTCTTCCTATTCCAAAATTACGTAATAATTTTTGATATTTGCGTTTCAACTTGATTTAAAACTATAAATAGAAACATTTAAATTAGACACATATCATAGCAACTTATTTTTCCAAATGCTCTGCACAAAGGAGGGAGTTGAAGCATTCCCAAATTTTCTCAACGACTTATGATGCCTAATATGACGTATGAACTTACAATTATTTTTCAATCCGGTGGATTTTCAAGATCCCTAACCATTGCCTTATATGCCATTAAAATAATTTGATAATGAAAAACACGTTTTCTTTTGGTATGTTTCATTTCATGTTGATTTAAAATTATAGATAAGTTTGAAAAAAAATGAGATTTTGACACAACAAGATACAAGATGATTCAATACTTCTAAAAATATATCAACAAAATAATCAAACTTCATTTAGTGAGGGCAAAACAATTTTTAAAAAAATATGTAACCCCGTAAAATTTGATTTTAATAAGATCAAATCACTATTAGTAATGAAAAAAAAAATCATTGAAAAATATGAAATCAGATAAAAAAATAATTTTTGTAATATTTACTACTGAAAACGATGAAATGTTTGGTAACATAAAAAACAAATTTTAAAACCTCAAAAATTTTCAGACATAGGATAAAGAAATTCCTTGTATTTTTTTTTTTTTTTTTGAAAATTTAGTTTTTCTAATAATAAAGTATTTTTAAGGGATACCAAGGCCAGTAAATTTGACCCGCCTGCAGAGATACGAAAAAAATAAGAATAGGTAAGAATTTTTAGACCTATATGATTGACTTTCAAATCTCTGATATTGCTGGTTATTATATTGATTAAAATTAAATTTTTTAATTGTTTATCTCCCACAAATTCTGCGATGTGTATGCAGGATTTGTTATCCATGAGAAGAGTACATATATTTTCGTAACAAATTTACTATGTAATGTATGATACATTAATTTTCATCAACTATCAGAATTCGAGACATTTTCGGGTTCCATGTAAGGTAAACAATCAATATCACAGCAATTGAAAAAATTTGAAAATGATCAGAAGCAGTAATGTAAGTATTTTGTTATTCAATTTTTTTTTTATATAAATATGTATAGACATTATAACACTTCACGTATCATTAACAAAGAAAATTTAAAAAGTATACAGCAACTTCAAATCTTGGATCAAAACTCAAACTATTATCAATTTTCACTTTTTCTTTCATATAAATACAGAACGAACATCACAGATATTCGACCAAAATTACTGCTGTTCTAAAAAGACGAAATAACCTAAGAGAACAATTTTCGCCAAAGGACATGAATGAAATTGAAGACATAGTAAAAGCGATCACATTTCTAGACAAAGAAAAAGAATCATATGTAAGTATTACATAATTGAATTTTGACAAATTATAATTTCGTTTTTTTCAACAATCTTCCCTGGTGATTCACAGAAACACACAGATGAAACTTATGGAGCTTTTATGTTGACCATCGACTATCAAATTTCTGCATTCAAATTAAAAGCAGACAAACTAGTTAAAGATTTAAAATCGTAATTATATTATTTATTTTCAGTTTATTATATCTACTAATAGTTACTCAATTAAAATAATTTGAACTCCTAAAAATTGATTTCACTAAATAAAGCCCAGCCTGTCGTGCGGTTATATATTTTTTTAGACTACTGATAACCCGTCTCTCTACCCTCCCGCACCACAAAATTCTACTAGTACTGTAATTTAATATTTGAAAACGCCACAGAGCTTTAATTGGCCAAATCACATGGTATCTACACCACTCAACTAACCTGAACTTGAAAAGAACTTTAATCTTTACATTCTCTGGAGAGTCATTAAAACAAGAAAAAAACACCACAGACGTTTCTGTGACTCACAAAATATGAATAACACACAACTATTAAAGAAAAATTTTTCCATTAAAAATCATTCAAAAATTTACCTAATCTCCGGGATTTTCATTTTTATAATGAAAAATGAAAGAAAAAAAAATACCTTAAAACATAATGAAAAGTTTTTAAAACCAAGTCTCGAACATAATACTTGCATAAAAAAATTAGTGAAGTCGTTTCAAATGTTTTAAAAACAAATGCTTTTTACATTTTTACGAGCATATGCATCATGAAAAAAAAATTATATAAAAATCAAAACAGCGTAGAAATTTTAATTTTTGTACTGGTATTATTTAATGAATGGAGAAAAATCTAAAGCACTGTGAAAAAATAAATTTCAAAAATTCAAAACATAAGAAAAAATTCCGAAAATGAAAACTTTTTTCTAATAATGTAAAATTGTGTCTATGAAATAAAATAGGTATGAATTTTTATCTAAATTTTTTTGATAATAATTGGAAAATAATTTTTTGTTTCAAAAATATTATCATCTAAGGCAATATCCTATGTAGCCAGTGACTAAATCTGCCATTGCTCAAGCTACTGCAGTCAATATGAGAAAAAAACTCCTTTTCAAAATTTCCAAATCTAGAAGCTCACCATATGTTTGAAATAAAGATAAGTAATCTAGAAAATTCAATATCTAAACAAACAAATGCTCGGCTTAAATTTTGAAACAGGACTAGAGCGAACTCCGGAGCCTCAAAATTTTCAATACGGATGTCACAAGATAAAGTAAGATTTTAATATACATAGTAAGTTACAAATTACAAAACCTAAATTTTGTTTGGAGAGTGAATTAGGAATCAAAATATAACCCCTAAATTTGGTAAAGATAGTTCTAACGAATCAATAAGTATTCTAGATCCCAAATGAAATCTCACAGGGATTATTGAAGGCAGGAAGGAAGAGTTATCGCGCTTACAATGTGACAGAACAGAACGAACGTAAA
>VFXL01000182.1:0-60001 GCA_009761765.1 Phenacoccus solenopsis | reverse complement strand
AATCGGCAAAAGCGTTATAATAATATACATTATGTATTAGCAATGATATTGTCTGAAATTAAATTTGGTTGAACCTAATTTATTTCAAGTACATACATAGTTATTATGCCATTGAGAAATTGAATAGTACATATTATAAAGTTTTATAGAGAAGGGGGAACGGGGAGGGAGCACTAACGAAAATAATGTGTGCACTAACGAGCACTAACGAAGCACTAACGATGTGCATAATTTCAGCTCTCTAGCTAACACTTGGGGGGCAGCCATTTCCCCAGCCCCCATTCAAGATCCACGCTTAGGGGTGAGCACTAACGAAAATAATGCGTGCACTAACGAGCACTAACGAAGCACTAACGATGTGCATAATTTCAGCCCTCTAGCTAATACTTGGGGGGCAGCCATTTCCCCAGCCCCCCATTCGAGATCTATGCTTGGGGGTGAGCACTAACGAAAATAGTGCGTGCACTAACGAGCACTAACGAAGCACTAACGATGTGCACAATTTCAGCCCTCTAGCTAATACTTGGGGGGCAGCCATTTCCCCAGCCCCCCATTCGAGATCTAAGCTTGGGGGTGAGCACTAACGAAAATAATGCGTGCACTAACGAGCACTAACGAAGCACTAACGATGTGCATAATTTCAACCCCCTAGCAAATACTTGGGGGGCCGGGAAATGGAGCTCGATGAAAAGTTAACTTTTCTCGTTACTATTTTATACATGTTAGTAAGATCGTATACGCTATAAAGCGTTTCCCGTTCCCGTAAAACGATTAAATAATCCGCTAAACTGACTTGAAACGGGGTAAACGCGGTAGCTATAGGGATGGCTTATCGATACTCCGTATAGTTGTTCGGTTCTCGCGCGCTCACGAGGGTAACTTACACTCTAGCGTCATCTTTAACGTTAAGAGACTATTTTCGAACGACATTACATACTGAATATAATTTAGCATCGTTGAAATGACCGAGCCTTCGATACAGTTCAATTATAAAATTTCGCCCGCGCTGAATAAAACATTCGATTACCAGGGCTGCTGTATAAACGGCGCGGATTGTAATTCGGCGTATAAAATTTCTTCGAAACCGGGATTTAGAAAATGAAAATATTCGAGACTGCGCGCATTCCGGGCGACTGTTAAATTTCCGATTCGCCCCGGAATTCTTTTCGCCCCGAACAATAACAATAAAAGCTTTACGAGTTCATCGTATAAATGACGTATTTGAAATTCTAGCGACGTGGGCAATTCGTTACCGGCTACCGCCGCCTTACCTGATTTCATACGCTAAAAGCTCCCCTTCTCCTTCTCCTCCACAGCTTCGGACCACCGGCGAGATTTATTAAGTGAAATAAACTTTTTCAAGTCGAACGCCAAGCGTGAAAGCGACTTTAATTCCGTACCTTTTAATTATATTCTTCGTTCGGCGCGAACAACGCGCGGTTTGTTCTTTTCGCGCCACCTTTGTAAGGCGAAGACCCGGCCAAGAAATCTAATATAGGTGTAAGATTTACCGGCTACATTATACGCCGCTAAAAGCTCGTAATGGTATCTGCGAACAGCGCCCGTGCCCGAATTCGCTACCTATACGTTGGATCGTGTATTCCAAGTCTATTGGGAGGGAAAAAGCTTTTTTATTATTAATGGCTTTTCGAATAGAGCCGACTTTAAACGTATATAAAGTGTTGAATTTGCGTACGTGCGGGTTTATTAATCTGCGAGGATTTTTTCACCCTGTTGTCTTCCCTCATCTGCGGTATGTTTGCGAGCTCTATGCGTGGTTACGACGAAAAAGCCATTGTCAAAGGTGGGCAAATAATGGTTTAAAGGTGGCGAATAATAAATATAACTTCCCTTTGATCGGGCATTTCACCTATACGTGACGATAATGCGATACGTTAATAAATACTTATCATCATTCAACTACATTCACAGCCGCCACGACACGGTGCAAAATATCGAAAAATATGCTGTCTTTGTACTAGCTGCAGCTCGAATACAATCACATGATAAAGCAATTTGAACCACACGTAGTTATTGAAGGCGATTCCGAAATGCAACGAGGATGTCGTTTTTGAACATAATTGAAATTGAGAACTTATTGAACTTTTAGATTTTTTAGGTTGATTGAATAAATGATCAGGAAAAAAATCGTAAATTTTAGGGACACTGGATAGCCCAGAATATTCACTGGTTACTCCATTGGATGGTGTATATGCATAAATCAAACTGGTGGGTACGTGACTAATAAAATATGTATTCATCATCCAAAATTGGAGCTTTTCAAAAAAAATTTGAAAAGGATTCAGACACTCTAAATTAAAAAAAAAAAAGTAATTAAAATTTCTTCAGTCTTTAGGTTATAAAATATGATTTCCCTACGCAAAAAAGTTAATGATCAAAAAATAATATATTTTTTGAAAAAATTCGACTTCATTTGGATGGAAAGGTGGTTTAAACATTTATTAGCTAATCTGAAGTATTATAGACATCTTTTTGAGGTCATTTAGCAACTATTGTGAGCTTACCTTCCCCACTCACCTCCTCCAACACAAACTCGGGCCACTCTATTCGCATACTGAGTAAGGGCGAACCATTTCTTTTTTTTGCGTATTTTTGAGATGATGTAGGATAAAAATTACAATTTATAAACCTAAAAATGAACCTAGCTACCTACTATCAAACTGTAAAGATAACATAGGTATTCACACTTTTTTGAAGGAATATGTGTCTCAAGTTCTAAGATAGGATTTATACGAGAAAAACATTGAAGCAAGTTTATGAACTTGAAAAAGTGAACTAGGAATACCACAATGACAAAATCTTCGAAATCATTCGAAAATATCTTGAGCAATTCCACAACGAACACTAGCCATTGTGAAAGTGAACACAGTAGTAGTCTCAACGTTAAGATGAACTTATCAGGATCTTCAATGCACATAGAATGAATTCGTATTACATGAACTTCGCAAGAGGACATACGCTTTCCAACACCTACATTCCATCTCCCCCATCTTCATCGCGTATTCGCGTGAGAAGAAAAATTTACGGAAACTCAACGTCGACGGAGGCGAGTTATAAATACGAAGACGATGCTCTCACGACTGATTATCAATCTTAGCGAATAAGACGGTTGCGGCACTATCTTCATTAGTAGCCCGAGATTTCCCGAATCGGACATACTGGTACGCGTTACGGATAGCTGGTGCGGCTCGTAATAAATGAATCTTTTCCATATCACTTACGTAAACGACGGTAACACGTGAACCGGTGATTAAAGCCAGTTTCTGGGACGACAGCATTCGATAAACAATTTATTAAGGAAAGACGATGCGATTAATCGAAATAAATTCTTAATCGAGAAACTTGAAGGAATAAGTAGTGTATATTGGAAGGAAAGTAGGAAAATTTTCAAGAAATTGATTCTCGAGCAATTCGAGATATATTAATAATTTGAATAAGGAAGGTAGACAAGAATAAAGATTTGAGCTGAATTTGTCTTCTGTGCTTAACAAATCTCAATTAGAGCAATGACAGTTGGAACCACGCATACGAATTTCGGAATTATTCATTTATTTTCATTTTTTCAAAATTACCTAACATGAGGACGAAATATACTTAGTAATTATTTTTTCAAATCAATAAAAAAAACTTCAAATTCGACAAAAAACACTTCAATTTGTTATATGGACGAATGGAGAGTGAGAATTTTCAAAATGAAAAAACCTACCAACGCTTGTAAAAATACCACAAAATGGCGGATCACTCAAATTTTGAAAGGGGATGAAGGGGAAAATACCTAAAATGTTTGTTTTTTGATCTCACATGAAAGAGTGAGTAACGGACACCAATATAACCAAATTTTAGTTTCCAAAGTGCATTTAAAATGTAGTTCGAGCGAAAAATAGCTTTAAAAAAGTTTTGAGTCATGATATTTCTCAGATGTTCCACATCTCATCGCCAAATCAACCTAGAAAGGTCAAACTTTATATGTAAAGTTAGTTGATGACCAGAATATGACTTCTTGAATTTGGGTCAAAATGGATCCAACATGGCGGATGAAGAAAATTTGAGTAGAGCTTGAAGAGCTTCAGAATGGTAAAAATTTAATTAATATAAACTCACATAATTATTGGGGTAAGATTGCCAGTTCATCTCCATACTTGATGATGAAAGAGAAAAAGAGGAGTTATCAACCTCGAAATGTGGGGGAAGGGGTACACAAGAGGTGAAAAATTTTTAATTGTGGTGTCACATGATGAAATGAAACCAAGTGACTAACCAATTCTGAATTTAGCTTCCCAGGTGAATTTGGATTGGAGTCAGAGCAAAAAACCACTTTTGGAAGGGAAATTACAATAAGAAATTTCATAAATCTGTTATATTGGTCACCAAACCGACATTGAAAGGGCAAACTACGTGTGTAGGGTTAGTTGATGACTAAAATATGACTTTTTCAATTTGTGTCAAAATGGATCCAAGATGGCGGATCTTGACTATTTGAACTATTTGACTATAATTTGAGGAGCCTCAAGTAGTTGTAATTTGAAAAATATGAGCTCAAATAACTATTGCATGACAAGAAATACTATATTAAACTTCCTCAAAAAGCTATTTCTTCTTCCTCTCTTTGTTCACTTAAAAGGATTAAATTTAGATGATTATGCTTAAGCTGATATTCTCAACTTACTATATTATATGATACGATATCCACAATAAGGGGTTTTTCACTTGCTTGTAAACACAAGCTACAAGCTGCTTCTTTACAATCTCGCTTGCAGCTTGTAATTTCTTTGTGTACACACTGCTTGTGCTTGTACGAGAGGTGATGTTATTAAAAATTGCAGTGATAAGTGAAATGGCTCGACTGCTGGTACATTTTCGACTGGCTTTTTCAAAGTTGCAGCTGTTGAATAAAAAACTCGAAATAACTGAAAAAAAAGGAGCGTCGTAAAAAAAAATATGGACGCAGATACATGGACAGAAAATTTTCAAATTTCATTTTAAAGTTTCTTGTAACCAATTCAGTTAAAAATTTAAGCTTATCCAATTTGATAATGAAAAAAATGAAAAAATCCCGAAAATTTCAAAATTATAATCAATCGCACATTATAATATAGATAACATGGGCAATATTTATCAAAAAACGCTTCTTCTACAAGCCAAAAGTAAAATCAAATCCTACTTTTTTTTCACAAGCCACTAGTACAAGCAGCTTGTGGCTTGCTGCTGTTTACACTTAGCTTTTCCAAACAGGCTTGTAAAAAAGCAGCTTGTAGCTTGCATTTATAAGCAAGTGAAAACTCCCTTATTAAATCCTCTATGTTGATATTGAGTATGACCTCTAGACATGAAAGGATTAGTAACCTTATGTTATATGCAAACCTGAACAAGTACCAATTGAAAACTCAGCTCCAGTAATACGGTATAGTTGCTTACTTTTTTTTTTTTGATTTTCAATTCATAATTTAAACGACTGTAGCTCCTTCAATATTAGAGGTAGGCAAAAATGTCATATAAAATTTTATGTGTGCCTTGACGAGTACTATCAGGTAATATAATGACCTCAACGCAAAACCGGTTCATTAAGAGTATACCCAAGACTGGGACTCCAACTTTATCCCCTCTCCAAACTTTGAGCTCAAAATATGCATCTACGATTTCGATGATAAGTTAATACTTCTAAGTACTCGAATAAGTGTGACTACTTCTCATCCAATTCAGTGAGGGGTACTTCACGAGGTTCCCTAGTTAGATGGGACAGTAGGAAGGCCAACGAGTAGGGCCTGTAGCCTATTCTATCCTTCCATAGTTAAGCGTCTACTCTGACAAGTGGTAACTAACTCCATAACCACATGTACTATGCAAGAATGAATTTATAACCATCAACAGCCTCATTCAAATTACGGACGAGCAGATTTTTCTCAACGATTAAATAATGTATATAATTACATATGTATTTTTAAAACAACACGTTTAGGATGTCGAGAGAACAGAGATAAAAGACTAGCCCACAACAAATACAAACTATGACCATATTACAAATACAAAAGATCTTCCTAATTAACCAATACAATAATAATTCAAATTTCCGGAAAAAAAAACAAAAGAAAGAAAAAAGCAGAGTATAAAAAGGGATCCAAAATACAAACGATAGCATTGTTTCGGATTTCCTTTGTACAGCCGAGGGTTGGCGATGATATGGGGAAAAAATACAGACATTACGTATGGTAGGTACATAGTAAACGCATTCTCACCTACCCCTAACGATTATCTCGATAACGATAAAACACCTACGACCTACGTGCAGAAGGGAGAGTGAAAAGCGCATACAACAAATAACACTTTTTTCAAATCATCGCCTCAATTTGTCGAGCCTGGTACTAAAAATTATAGACATTCTGTATACCCCGAAGAACCGGAGCAAGGGTATGGGGAAAAAACTCCAACGTTAAAAACTTCATCCAATATAGGTATATCCGAAAAAAAAGCGCAGAGAGAAAGGAGAAAAGCTCTACGTACCGAAGAGCGGCGAGATCAAAAGTAATAATTTCATTGTTTATTGCACGTGCTTTCGCGCTTTAAATGATCATAAATTTTCCTGTCTCGGCACTTTAAAAGTACATGAATAATACAAAAGAATGTTGCCCCGTCGGCCCCGGCGTTGCAGCGGTCGCGATATATTCGATACTACGCGATGGCATGATGCATCAGAATAAACGACCCGCCATCGTGAGAAAGGGGTTGCGAATAGCTCGGTAATAGCGAGATGCTGTAGCCCCGAAAAACATACTATACGACCCTCGAGGCGAGCCACCTTCTTCCGCTTACTTATTAACGTGCCTCGGCCCCCTTTCTTGTAACAACCACTCGATATATGAGGCTATGTAATGCTTTTTAAGTTACTATACCATATTATACGCGTATATATAGCGCACGGTGTCTCACTCTCTCTCTCATTTAAAATATAGGAACCATTTTCCTATACACGAATACTACCGCCGCGTCTACCCGAAAACAAATTGTCTCGCTAAATTTCGCTCTCTTATGGGGAAATATGATGAGAAAGTTGATGCGGGAAAAATTTTGCCCACTTGAATAATTTATACGCCGTTAGATGAGTGTTTTCTTCTTCTTGGTTACATTTTTTTTGTTATTTACTTTTTTTACCCTCCAGAAAAAAATTTTCCTTCGAAGTAAAAAATTACGAAAAAATAGCGAGCAGGAGGAGGCTCGTTTTGATAAATCGTCGCGTATTCATGCTTCTTGGATTGCTGACACTATACGCTGTACACATCGACGGCGTGTAAGCTGTACAGTTACCGCCAAATTATCCGTGACAAACATTACGACCGAAGTTAATTTAAATTACGAACAATATCCCAAGTTTTTCTATTAACCGTCGCGTCGCTGTTTTATACGTCGAACGGAACGCGCGCCCGAGAATTTCCTCCATTTTTCCGCACTCTCGCCTAATTAGCCGCCGGACATTTACGGGTAGTGATTTGTAAAATTACCCGTCCAGCTAAGTTTAATATTTTCCCATCTGCAACTTCTACGGACGCAGTTTTGCGGCGCTCAAACTAAATAGAATCGTTAACGCGAACGATTTCTCGGCGAATGTTTTCCTCCCGCAACTTTATACAACGACGATCCCTTCGGGGTGAATATTTTAAACTTTTTACCAAGACGTACTTCCGCCCAAGTCGTATACGTTGTATGAACATGTATATACCTATTTAATAGCTGTATAGATAGTTGAAATATTTTGCAACTTTGATTAACCAACGAAAGAGTTTATTTTATTATCGTCGTATCGTTGAATCGATCGATTCTAGAGAATTTAGTTTGGTCAAAATTTTCGTTGATGTTTTCGAAAAATTATACCAGACCTTCTGTTCAACATTCTAAAACTGAAGATATTGTTGAATTCATCCACGGATAAAAATTATGTTATCGATTCGTTTTGGGTAGTGAAAATTGAAAATTTGCCAATCATTATTCTAACTGAACCATAAATGCAGTAAAATTTTCAACATTTATTTTATTTAAAATTCAGTGGAGAAGTTAACTTAAATCCCACTGAATTTTTGGGATGGAAAATTTTTGATGCTTTTGAATTTTAATACACAGGGTGTTTCATCTTAATATGAGCTCCTTCATATCTCCTATAGGGACACTCATGTGACACTAATGTATGATAGTTCACCTATCCTAATTTTTGAAGGGGCTGATATATATAGGCTTGAAAAATATTCTGCTACTTTGCGGTATGACCACTTACGAAAATTTTCATTTCATCACCAAGATTAAGTAAACATAAATTGTTTGCGTCAAAATATGGAGTATGCAATGTAGCTAAACTGACAAAAAATTGGTAGTAGCGAAGGCAATAGGCGGAGATAAACGATGAAAAAATGCAAAACATATTGAAAAAATTGGTCATTTTTAGTCGAATTTACTTTTAAGTAAAATTCACATATGCGTGCATTATGATTTTTTGTTTTTTTTTTTTCTGTTCTTTTCCATTCAAATTGACAATGACTCTAAATTTGGAGGGTAAGTAGAAGAAGTAAAGGTTAAGAGCCCTATCGTTTTTGGAGTTCATCCGTCCGCTGAAAGTGAGCTTTGGAAGTTTGAAGCTATTTCACTTTTTTACAAATATTTCAGGAATGAAGGACCGTAAAGAAAAATGTATAGAAATAAAGTCGTAGGAAATTTTATTCTCTATAACTTTGGTTCCATCAGTTTTTCATGAAAGTTTGTTGAATGTTGAGCTTTTGAACCTTGGAGCTTTATAATTTTTTGTTAATATCTTGAGAAAGAAGCGTTGGAGAGAAAAATGAATAGCAATTAGGTCGTTGCAAATTTCAAGCTTGTACAATTTTCATGAAAGCTCATAGTCTTCTGAAAGAATGGACTCAAAGGAAAAAGTGCAATAATTGGGACATTTAGTTTTCTGAAAGTTCGATGTTGTCATTCTCAGACTATAAATTGAGTAAAACAAGATAGGTTGACTCCAAATTTGGTAGATAGGTAGACAGTATAAAGCGTAAGAGCCCTTATTGTTTTTGAAGTAGATACCTTCACTGGAAGTTGAGCTTTCAAACCTTGAAGCTTTTTTGCTTGTTTTTTTGCAAATATCTCTGTAATGAAGGGTTGTAAAGAAAAAATGTATATAAACAAAGTTATAGGAAATTTCATTCTCTACAACTTTGGTGCTATCCATTTTTTACGAAAGTTTACCAAAAGTTGAGCTTTTGAACTTTGAACTTAATTTTTATTCCTTTGTTATCATTTCTACAAATACATATCAGTTATTATTCACAATTATCGCCAAGTCCACTATTTACGTACAGTCGCACCTAGTTTTTTATTTTTTATATAACCTTGAGACGTGTGTGCTTGGAAATTTTTTTGTACACCTCACTCTATTTCCACCACATGCTTTGTGTCGATACTCAATACTCCATACCTACGAAGAAAGTCCAAAAACCAAAAAACAATTATTCTTGTTTCTGCGTCTTTCATTAGAATTATTTTCAGGAAATTGTCATCTCAGAATTCAAGTCAGGTAAGAGTGGGAGGGGGTGCTCCAAAATGTGGATTGTAAAGGAGTACGTAAGGGGAAATAATGAAAAAGTTGTAAAAAATCTTAGATAAATGTTTCACTCTTTCATTTTTTTAGCGGACTTTACTTTTCAAGTGTTATCGGTTATCCTACCTTCCTCATATCACCTGACCTCGCTCCATGATACCTTGACAAATCGAGTACTACAGCCGCCACCTTGTTGTTTACTCTCTCTGGAGTTCTCTTCTAAAGCAGTGTCACTTCTGTGCAAATGGCGTAGATGAGAAAAAAGGTGTAACGGTGTAGACAAGCAGTAGAAGTTCCCGTGACATTAATGCATTAATGAAAATTTTTTTCCAAATGTAATATTGCTTTTAAGGTGTATATAAATATTACCTAGTTCATTCAAACTCTTAATTTTAATTCTAAAACATCACGTGAAGTGTTGTGTGTGAAAGAAAATACCATGCCTGAGACTACTTCCTCAAATACCAACTCAAATGAAGTTGAAAATCAAAATAATTCTACACCCAATGCTCTCTCGGAAGCGCAAATAAAAGAAATAATATCAAATCAGTTTTCAACTTTTATTTCGTTAATTCAAAATGGACAGCTTTTACTACCAATCCAAAACAGCAGCGAAGAAACTCGTCTCGCGGAATTGGACAAAGCATATCGTACACCACCATTTATAATACCAACATTTCAAGAATCCGACAAATTACAAGGGTACAAAAATTTTAAAACGTGGCGGAATAAATTGGAATTGAGCCTTGAAGCACTTATGTTACTTCCGTTCATCAAGAGTGAAGGAGGTACAACTGTAAATGTTTCACCAGGGCGACGAGACGTTTTAAATGCTCAAACGTTACAAGTACTGCAAGCATCCGTATCAAAATCAAATTCATACCTAATTCAGAATACAAAATCCGCATTTGATGCATTCAGCATTTTAAGCAGGACATATTCAACTACAAGAATGAGGGATTATGTTCAACTGAATAACAAATTAGCTCACATCCGTTTCAAGCCAGGTTATGATCCGGTACGTTTCATAACTGAATACGAAAATTGTATTGAAGACTTCACCTTACTAGAAACTACGTTCAACCAAGAATTCATCACATCGATGTTTTTGAACAAAATACAAGGAATACACGATCCGAAGACTATTTATTTCGCATTTTACAACAATATTGCGTCATTAACCGATATGCCAGATTTCCAAACTGTGAAAGAAAATTTCTTGCAACTAGACCATGAAACTGCAGCCAGACAAACAAACCTAAATGTAAAACAACAACAAGGTAATGAAGTTGATACTAGTAATGTTTATATGTCTATTAACAATCATAAAACTATGCTTGAAAATTTCAATAATGTAAATAAAAATGTAAATTCTTTTGATGATACAAATAACAGTGTATCAGTATGCGATAATTCATCTACTATATCTGTGAACTTGATTTGTGCAGGTGAAAAACGAAAACACGAGAAGTTTACTCTTCTTATGATAAACGTGCACGTACTGATCGATATAATCAGTCGAAAAATGTAGGTGCTTCAACTTCAATGAACAACTCGTTGCGTGTACCTCTCGTAAAGAAGTACACCGATGAACAATCTCAAAAGTTGAAAACTATGAGCTTAGATGAAAAACGGGCCGTGCAATGTACAAAATGCAGTGAATATTTTCACTCTGCAGATACTTGCACACGACCAGGCCGTTTGTGTTTCAATTGTCATGAGTATGGGCATGAAGCAAAACAGTGCACCAAACCAACACGTAAACAAGGTGAATATGATTATATAAATACTGAATTTTTACCCTTTAAAATCTTTTTAACTGATTCTTGCGCTAGCCATCATATTGTTTCTACTCTTAACTACTTATGTGATTATCGAGAATATACTATACCTAAGCCAGTAATCACATCTCTATCACAAGTAGAATGTGCTTCACTTGGTGAAGGGGTATTGAAATTGTTATTAGCTTTCAATGAAAAACAAATTATAATTAAACTTGAAAATGTTCAATATATGCCAAATTCATCTGATAATATTATCAGTGTTAAAAAATTTAACGAACAATTAAAAACGTATTTTGTATTGAATTCTAATAGTGGATATATTTTTTCCAGACAAGAAAAGCGAAAAATAACCTTACTTCGGACAAGAGCTAATATGTATCAACTCCAAGCTTATGTTATTTGTAATTTTATTGAAAATTCTTGTAATGAAAAAATTAAAGTAAATCGAAATAAAATACGATCTCGTAAACGTAATTTGACCCCTCAGCAAATTGAATATTTAAAACAACAAGGTATTTTATGGCATAAACGTATGGGCCATATTTCAAGCGATTATATTCATAAATTAAAATGTGTAACAAATGGTGTAGAGGATTTAATTTTTACAACCACACTAAGTGATTGTCAAGTTTGCGCTCAGTCAAAACTTACACGAAAAGTTTTCTCTAAAGATAGAGAAAGAGCTACAAGAGTTGGAGAAATTCTCCATGCCGATATTATAGGGGAAATATCTCCACCAACTTTTTCTCAAAAGCATAAATATATACTTTCTGTAATAGATGATTACTCACGTTATTTACAACTCTTTGTTATGAAATTGAAAAGTGAAACCCCTGATTTTCTATTTGAAGCCTATCGCAATCTTAGAGCCTTATATCCCAATCCTGGACAATTTAATTTGCTCCGTTGTGATAACGGCAAAGAATTTGATTGTAATGCTACTCGTGAAGTACTTGATAAATTTGATGTTCGATTAGACTTTGCAGAACCATACTGTCATGAACATAATGGTCTCGTTGAAAGGTCACATCGAACTATATGTGAACGTGCTCGAGCTTTACTTTACGAAGCTGGTATGCCTGCAAATATGTGGGGTCTAGCGGTAGATGCTGCATGCTGGCTATACAATAGAACTCCTCATTCGGCACTCAATTTTGTCACACCTTTTGAAAAGGTATATAACAAACGACCCGATTTAAAACAAATCAAAATTTTTGGTTCTCGTGTTGAAAATCTAGATGAAACCTTGGCAAAAGGTAAAAAGTTTAATGCTCGAACAAACTCCATGTACCTTGTTGGATATACCAACACTGGGTATAGAGTATTTGACCCACGCACAAATAAAGTTGAAAATGTGTGTAATATAATCATTCAAGAGAATTATCTTTTTAAAGATGATTTCCCAGTAAATGATATAACTTTAAAAAATGTATTAGAACTCTTTGAAAAGTCATCTTCTCCCAGCTTAAGCTGTAACTGTACAGGAAATTCAAATGATTCTAACAATGGAGGGGGCAATCCTGCACCTTCTCATGATCTACCACAAGCATTAGAGTCCACAACAGTTCCTTCAACTCTATTGGATCAAAACAAGTTAAACTTAGATGATGAAGTTGAAGAAATTACTATTGACTGTGACTGGGATACAGATGAAAATGAGATATGCGTTAATTCCCTGAAAATTTTATACGATCATTTTGGTGAATATGATAAGCGTATGTTTACAGCTTATCAGAATCAAAATCTAACTTATAAACAGGCAGTTCAAGGATCTGATGCAAAACATTGGAATCCTGCCATTCAAAAAGAATTAGATGCAATGAGTAAATATGAAGTCTGGGATATCGTACCCCGACCTATAAATAAGCAAATTCTCCCACTAAAATGGGTATTTACTATAAAGAAAAATGGTACATATAAAGCTAGACTTGTTGTGGTAGGATGTAGAGACAAAGAAAAGTACCTTAAACAAGATACTGCCTCTCCTACACCTTCTGCAGCTTCAATTAGGTGGTTCTTTACAATAGCATCACTTTTTGGTTGGACTATGACTCAACTCGATCTAGTAAACGCTTTCTTAAACGGAATTATTGATAGAGAAAAATATGTTAATATTCCATTAGGACTAGACGTTGATAATAAGAAATTTGTCTGTAAGCTTAATAAAGCTCTTTATGGCCTAGCCACTGCACCTAAATGTTTCAATCGTACACTTCATGAGTTTTTGATTGCATGTGAATTCACTTGTAACGCTCGTGAACCATGTATTTATACCAAAGTTATTGAAAATTGTATTATTGTACTACTCATTTATATAGATGATTTCCTTATCACAGGTAATAACATAAGAGCAATAAATGATTTTATTTCTACCTTATCAGAACGTTTTGAAACCAAAAATTTGGGCTTTCCAAAAATGTTTGTTGGTATTGAAGTTGAAAGACGTGAAGATTATATTTTTTTACATCAAACTTCATATACTAATTCAATTATTAACAAATTTTATATGACCAATACCCATGAGACAAAGTGGTCATGCATTCCCATGCCACCACTTTCTGCTCACAATGATATAAAAGTACTTAAATTAGATGATCAAACGTTTCCATATCGACAACTTCTAGGTGCTCTTATGTACCTAACAAATTATACGCGGCTAGATATAAATTTCTCAGTTAATTATTTAGCGCGTTTTCAAACGAATCCAACTCTGTTACATTGGACTCTAGCTCAAAGAATTCTCCATTACTTGAAAGAAACATCAGGTATGGGAATTTCTTGCCCAAAGCATATAATGAGGACTTATCGTCATTAAATCCAGCAGGACTACTTGACGCATACGTAGATGCTGACCATGCTGGTGATATTTCAACTCGAAAATCTACCACTGGTTTTATAGTACGTCTGTGTGATACACCCATAGCGTGGTGCTCCAGACTTCAAAAATGTATAGCTGAACATACATGTGAAGCTGAATTCATAGCTCTAAACGAAGCCGCACATGATATCCTCTTCATAGGACATTTGACAAATGAAACTATAGGTTTAAATGTATTTCCAGCCACTATTTATGAAGATAATTTTGCTGCATTGCAACAATCTTATAATAGTGTTGGGAAAGGCAGACTCAAACACGTTGAAATTCGCTACTTGAAAATACGCGAATACATCAATAAAAAATTATTACAAGTCGAGCAAGTTAGCTCAGTGAACCAACTGGCTGATATCTTGACTAAAGCACTACTACAAGAGCCCTTCCGCTCTTGCAGAGATAAACTGCTGAGGTTCCTATAAACTTGAACCAAAACGCATTTGAAAATTAGATGATAGACCGGTCTCTATTTGTTAGAGTTATTTGTTTTGTTTTTTTTTATGTGTATTTTTTTTATATGTAAATTTTTTTATGTGTACTAGCCTAGCCTTAAAAATAGAATCTTAACTCAAATAAACTTTTCTACAATAACTTGACTATGTTTAGTATAGAAGAGATTTTTGTCTCTGTGATGCTAATTCATAAACCTACAGCAAAACTTTCACACATGCGAAGAAGAGGCTATGTCTCTGAGTCGCTCCTCACATTAACCCTCCTAGAGCACATATGAAAAGCAAGAAGAGATTTTTATCTCTGAGATGCTTTGTTTTTTTTTGGTAGGTATAAGTGTAAAATTTCATTGTGTCATTTTACTCGGTCAGGTGGGAGGGGGTGTTATCGGTTATCCTACCTTCCTCATATCACCTGACCTCGCTCCATGATACCTTGACAAATCGAGTACTACAGCCGCCACCTTGTTGTTTACTCTCTCTGGAGTTCTCTTCTAAAGCAGTGTCACTTCTGTGCAAATGGCGTAGATGAGAAAAAAGGTGTAACGGTGTAGACAAGCAGTAGAAGTTCCCGTGACATCAAGTAAATCCGCTATTGCGTTCACTCAGTTTCTTAGTTTGTTGGCTTCTTTCTTTCTTTATTTTTTTTTCTTCGCGTTCTCACGCGATAACTCAAGTAGAAGTNCCACATGGAATATAATCAATGAAATTTGATTTTCAATAATTAGCACTGAATTATTATCTGTAATAATTAATAATGTATGATTAAAAAGATGTATTATCCTTTATAAAACATGAAGTCTTTCGCGATACCTATTTCTGCACTTCATTTATGAAGTTTTATGAAAATGATTAAAAATTGTTTTTTTTTTTTGGTTAGAATTCTACACATTTTGAATAAGCAATACAAATCTATTCAGGTTAAAGTGATGTAAAAATCGAAATACTGTTACTAAAGCTAACAGATAAAGATAACACTAAGAGGCTTCCTTATATGTATGCCATAAAGCCTTACAAAATCAATCCAATCCGAAGCCGTAGTTTTGTATTGAGCTTCGATTGAAAGGTAACAGCATTTTAAAAAAGTTTTCCACCGTCTTCGGCTATTCAATTTCTATTGAAAAGCAATTCACGAATATCTCTCTCCTTTCCTCAGTTTAATTAGAATAGTTATTGGTTGGGAGCAAGCCTAAATATTTTATTAAAAAAATAATTCAAAGGTAATAAGTAGTGGATTTGAACATTCTATGTAAAAGACTGATTATATTTTAGCGAATAAAGTTTAAAATATTTTTTGATAAAAAAAAAGATAAATTCAATGTTTTTGTCCTTGATGGATTAACTGAATTCATCATTTCGAATAATTTTATTAAAAAATCCAATTATATGAAAATAATCGCTATACATAATTCGCTGAAGGTAAATAATGACAAAACAATTAAAAATTTAACATTTATTAAAAAATTGTGCGATGACAAAATGAAATTTCATAGTTTAAAACATACATAAAATTTCACATACAAATGGACGAATGTCTTTCAAAACACAAACACAACACGAAAATTAATATAAGTGAATAGTGAATACAGAAAAATTATTAGAAATCTAAAATGATTTCAGTAGTGTTCAAACTTTCAAGTCAACATAATTCAACTACAAATGCATAAGATGTGAGGTGCTACGCATAATATATGTATCAACACACCGCTGTTTTAACAGAGGTAACTTCTAGAGCGATTATACTCCAGTGTGATAAGAAACGAATATACGCATTACATGGTCTTCGATCTTTCCTTTTATAAAATGTGTAAGATCAAGGTAACTCATCTTGAAGTCATTTTTCTGCGTGGAATAGCTTTTTGCATGAAGATCAACTCAGGTGATGAAATGTGAACTCGCAAAGCAATCCAAGAATTCCACTGATAAATTTTGATATAATTTGTCATCAGTTTACACATAAAATAATCTCAATTTCGAAGTGGATATTAATAAATCATCATCATAAAAACTGGTTTCTATCACTACGTTCCCGCTGAAAAAAAACCAACATAATTGAAATATAAAGTGAGAAATGTGATTTCCCAAGTTACAATATCAGACAATTTACTCACTTCAGTACATTTGCTGGCATCATTTGCGATTCAGGCGCAGCTTCTATAATCGACTGCCACGTGTTAGTTGAGTTGGGAATCACAAAACCAAATTCAAAATACCACTCTTCCAAGTATCTTCCCTATAGAAATAAAAATGAAAATTAACTCACTATAGCAGAAATTTTATGCCAAAAGCTACCAATTTTTACTTTAAAGAGAATTTTTTGTTCGAGTCTCAGTTTCTCCATAGGTTCAACAGAAGTGAAATTGATTTCGCGAGATACAGCTTTACATTTTAAAATTTTCTTTGGCACTCTAGCTTCGTGTTCTTTGTCAGGAAAAGAACTGAAAAAGGAACATCGTTAAATCGACCATGTAATAATATAAATACTAAGAACAGTTTTGAGGCGCTCACAGATCTTCGTTGCTTTGCCATAAAATTGTACCAGTCTCTGCATCTCGAATATTCATCCAATTTCTGCAAAATAATGACATAGACACAGTGATAACGGATGGCTCATAAAACAATGAATTAAAGTAGATTATCGAGTTATATCATTATAAAATAATGTGAATGTTACAGAAAATAAGTAACTCATTGTTAAAGGAATATTTACTTAGGGTTAAAATATGAAAGAAAATTTGAAAATATATTTATACTTACACCTGGAAACCGCTGAGAATTTCACTCGCTTTTGAACTCATGTTAATATTTACTTAGAGGAAATTATTCACTCAAGTAACATAATAAAATAAGGCACAAGTTAAAGCAATAGCTTAAACGTCTTTATGAATGTATTTAAAATTATTTACGAACAAGTTTTCGATAATTCAACTCGAAATATTTCCGAATTTAACAAATTTTCTAAAACTATCCAAAACAAATCAAAACAAAACAAGCAAATGCATGTATTTAGGTTATTAGGTCGTTCGATTTTTTGAGTGGGAGCAGGGAAAACTTTCAAATGAATTCAGCGAAATAAATCCTTTGAATCGCATTACTTTGATTACTCTTAGGTACTTTTCTGCAGATTAGATTTTTATTTAGCTTTTCATTCGAAATGAGTGAAATAATTATGTCAGTAGAGCGCGCTACATAAAAAAAAATAACCTGACGAGCCTGGCAGATTACAAATCTGAAATAACTGCAATAAGAAATGGCGCCCTTTCGCAGTTGGATTAAATTTTAATGATTTTAATTTTTAATAATTATTTTTGTTTTTTCTCAGAGATTTTTTGATGTCGTTTGACGTTTTGTCGTTTTCCAGGTAATTTCAATAAAATCAAATATATTTTCTTTTCAGTTATCTATATTGACGAGTAGTTCTACTTCTACTCTTTCACTCGGGTGGCGTGTTTGCAAAAATAAATTAAAAAATTTTTCCAGATACATTGATACGTTATACAGGGTGTTCCGGGAGTGACCAGTCAAACCAGTGTTGTCAAAGTTCACGAAAAAAATGAACGCGTTCAGTTCACGTTCGTTGAAAAATGAACGCGTTCAGTTCACGTTCACAAGCAAATGAACGCGTTCAGTTCACGTTCACGAAAATGTGGCTCGTTCGCGAACGCGTTCACGTTCATTCTCTAAACGTTCACGATCTTTGACAAACTGCTGTCCGGAAATCACGAAAAAAATGCGAAAAACAATGGAAACCAGAAATGAGAATAGAATAATCCCACATTGACACGCAACACGACGAAAAACAAGAGCAAACCTATTCCTGTTCCTGCGATTTTGTTCTAGCTTCATAGCCCTAAAAATCTGTGGTGAACGTTCAATTTTCTGTGCATGAACGCGTTCAGTTCACGTTCATAATGAAATGAACGCGTTCAGTTCACGTTCATAATGAAATGAACGCGTTCAGTTCACGTTCACGAAAATGTGGCTCGTTCGCGAACGCGTTCACGTTCATTCTCTAAACGTTCGTGAACTTTGACAACACTGAGTCAAACTTTGCCTCCAGGTAGTATGTGATGAGGGGAGTAAAAAATGTTATGTGCATATAGACATAGCCTATCGTAAAAATTTCAGGCGCTGGCACGAAATGAAGTTAATCAAATAAAAAAATATGTTCCTTCGATTGTAGGCTAGGCAAACAACATTTCACAACAGTTCGTGAAATAAATAAGAATGTTGCGCCCAAAAATGGTCATTAAGAATGTTATTCACCTAGCCTACAATCGAAGGAGCATAATTTTATTTGATAAACTTCATCTCGTGCCCGCGCCTGAAATTTTCCCGATAGGCTATACATGTATATGACATCTTTTACTCGGCTCATGCATACTACTACAGAACTATAACTACATACTACCTAATGACAAAGTTTGACTGGCCTCTCGCAGAACACCCTGTACATAACATGAAATATGAGCTTTATTTAACCCAATGTTAACAAAAAGTTGTACATTTGCCAGATGATTACAAATGGTCTGAAACGCAAAGATTTGAAGACCACACCCTCCCTCGACCTTCCCTTCCCAAATCAAGTAGGCTGTAATAGCTGTCGTTTTTGGGTTAAAAACTCAGCTAAAAACTTTTTAAATATTTTTATCAATCAGTGGTATCCCATCATAGGTAAATCTCGAGTGAATTTCACCTATAATGGAAAATTTCAATCGTAAAAATATGAAGATTCAATAACGAAAATAATATATTTCTGAACCTCTAAACTCTAAAGCTATCTGGGTGGGGGAGGCACCCATAATTTTTATAGTCTGTAGTGACTAGTCGAGACCATTTTGTTTTAGTCTATGAGTGGGGTACGGGACCCTGGGATCCAAGGTACTTCACTAAATCCGGCATTGAGCGATAGCTGTACCTATAAGCAGTTTATGGAATAAAATTAGTTGATAAAATTTTCGTGTCAGTCTAACGTAAGATAATGTGATGTGATTTTACATTTATATCATTTGGAGAAACATGGAATTGCAAATTTTTTATAACATAGGTAATGAAATGAAATAAAATTTTCGCTACAAATTATTTTTATTAATTAGTTTTCGCAGGTGATACAATAACGTGAGGTAACACATTCTTATCAATTTGTTTTCAATTATCGGCAGTAGAGCATCATTTAAAGGATTCCTAATTATCTCAAATATATGTATTACCTATTTGCATTATCTATTTCGATGCATTAGGCATTTGGTAAGCATTAACTTTTATACGTAAAATAATTAGTTACGTAGCTATATCATAATCAGTTGAAGAAGTATTATTCTAATTATCATTTGTATTGTTTATTACTATTGCAATTTCCTCTTTAATGGTTGAGTTATGAACAAAGATGACGTAGGTAATGTCTCTTTTAACCTGTAGATAATATTTACGAAAGTTTTAATCACTAAAATCAAAATAAACACCATAAAGAACACAACTATAATTATGTCTAATAGCAGATACTGAAACCAGTATAGGTTTCTTGATGCTACTTGTAGATGACTAGCTCCTTTATGACGAATAATATATTCGCTCCAGTATACTGCATTATCGAGAGGATTGATAACACGATCATTGAAAAGTTCGGATTGTAATTTTACGTTAGTTTGATACCTATATGAAAATGAGACGTGTAATCTTTCAAAAAAATACACCTGCTTTAATACCATATCATTTTACCTGGTGTCTTTAAGTACTTTCTCAATAGATTTCTTGAGAATTTCCTTATCTAGATCTTCTGCTTTCACGCCGATACCTAATTTCTCCACTAATGCTAAATTAAATTGTTGGTCAGCATGAAAAGGTATTCCAACAATGGGTATTGCTGCATTAATCGCCTCCAGCAAGCTATGATATCCTCCATGCGTGATGAACAACTTGCAGTTGGGATGACCTATTTGCATGACATTATTGAAATCATAATTCTTTATTTTTTTCCCTATCGGATCTCCTAATAGTTCACAATTCTCACCAAGAATTTCATTTTGTGGTAGCCACTCTCGAACTAGAATATTTTTTGGTAATTTTTTAGTCGAATTTAATTTCCATTTCCATACAACGTTGTAAGTTAAATTCGATAAAACGGTTAGTAAAGTTTGTTCGTAAGTAATAAGATGCTCTGGTTGTAGCATTGACCCCATGCTTACGTAAACGAATCCACCTATGCTTTCATTCATGAACATTTCTAAAACCTGTTTATGCAAACATTGTCAATGCGTAACTTGAAATGAAATTATCATATACATTAGCATAGGTACCAACTTACTTTTGTCACAGAATTTCGCTTATGGCTCATATGGATTCCAGCTAGTTCAATAACATTCGGGTTATTTGGCTTAGCATATCAGCAGAAAAATGCGAATTAACAAATACCGCTGATATTTTGCCAATTAAATCCTCAATTCTTGGTACATCAAGTTTTCCAGAATGATTAAAAATATTTTCAAATTGGTATTGAAACCTACTTGCATACAAGAATTTGTATAAAAATAAGCTGTAAATTTCAACTCCAGTATTGATTAGACGCTGAGCCAATTCATTTCATCAGTGAACGGCAAATATAAATTAGGACTGCAACAACTCGGAGCTGGATTTCTCATAATCCAAGAATAAACGGGAATTAAGTTTTGAGTACTTAATCCAATAACAGGGGCTCCAAAATGATACCCGAAGCCTACGAAGGAATCGAGATAGTATAACTCTATGAAAACTAAATCGAAACGGTTATTTGGATTCTGGAGAAACTGCTGAATCGGTTTCTGCGATAGAAACTTGCCGGAGTAGATGCTTAATTTTTTCGTGCAAATGACACATATTTTGTAACCGCGTTTGAGTTCGAATTTTGGAAAATGTGATTCCTAGGAAAGAAAAAAGAGATATGGGTAATTCTCTGAAAATGTCCATATTTCGATGTCTTTATTTTTCTGAAAAAAAAAGTTGATATTGGGAATTTGATTGGGATAGTGAGTATATGTGTCCTTGATGTCATTTATGCCATTCGGCTCAAGTCATGTCCCCCTGGGGGGTAGGGGGACTTTTTGAAATTTTATTACCCTAAACCTAAGAACTTCTTAGGCCGTGGCTGTTGATTCTCGATTTTGTGGCTTATTGTAACTCAGCGTAAGACGTCCTAGGAACTTGAAACAAAAGGGATATCAAAGATTAGTAAGTACATATAATATTCACCTATTCAATATTCTCTTAAACTGACTGTTAGGAGCTCCTTAGTAAATTTTTGGCGAATTCTCTCAGGTCGTGGCTGGTTGGTTTTAATCTTGAGCCGTGGCGAAGTGTCTTTTTATGACCATGGCCTAAGAACTAGTGTCTTTTTTCGAGAGACAGCCATTAACACCTAAATTAATAACATCTTTGTTAGTGTATCCCCATTAAAATTGATTTAGAATGGCAAAAAGACACTAATTCCTAGGCCGTGGTCGTAAAAAAAAACACTTCGCCACGGCCTAAGATGAAAACCAACCAGCCACGGCCTAAGAGAATTCGCCAAAAATTTATTAAGGAGCTTCTAACAGTTAATTTAAGAGAATATTGAATAGGTGAATATTATATGTACTTACTAATCTTCGATATCCCTTTTGTTCCAGGTTCCTAGGACATTTGATGGCTGAGTTAGAATAAGCCACGGCCTAATACCACAAAAACCGGGAATCAACAATTTTTACGAATTTTGCTTTCCGACTGTGATAAATAAATGACATTTCACATTTCGAATGCTGGCAGTGTATTCTCATGATGTCAAGGAAGCATTGTAACCGCAAAGAAAAACGAATTATAAAATCATTGCCGCAGGAGAAGCAAACAAAAAACGCCACGGCCTAGGAGTGTATAAACCATTTACAGGTCTTTGAACCTTCCTGGAGGTCAAGCAGGGAAACTTTGGACATCATTTTGAGCGTTAACATACACACTCAACTATCCTGAGCAACTTTGCTAAGTTTTTCCTCAAAAAAATATTAATTTAATATCATTTATGTGACATTGAAAATTCAAAACGTGACCATTTACATGCCACGGCCTAAGAACTTTTGACCTTTGGGTTGAAAAAAACCCCATTTAGGGGGGGTGGAGGACAATTTCAATCGATGGGAAAGTTAGAGGAGATACTCATATAAATATAGAAAAAAAAAAAATTCAATTGTAGCGTAATTCTTCAAAAAAAACATCGATTACAGAAATATGGACATTTTCAGAGAATTACCCATATTTTGAATATTAAATTGAAAAAAAAAATACGATCAAGTACCATTGACTTAATATACATAAACTACTAGTTTTTGTAACAAAATTTGAAACACGAATTTTAAAAATTTTAATTTTATGCTATAAAATTTTTAAGAATGGCCATTCCATATCCATGTACATGTAGTCAGTGGTAAGTATGTAAAAAGCAGTGAAAGTTACCTAAATCATTATCAATATCTTTTAAATCGAATTGATTATAATTCGATATCTGTTCATGAAGTGGAAAAGCAGACATTACGGTCATATTGTGTCCTCGTTTTGCAAGTTCAATGAACAATGGCAAAAATGATTGGAAATGACTTCTACTTGGAGTTGGAAAAACTACAAGAATATCAGCACCATTGCATAAACTAGGTATGCAAATTAGCGCTATCAATAGAGTCCATGAAGTCATCTGAAAAAATCATTCATTATTAATTGTGAACGTGCTCAGAAAGAAAGACAGAGAAGAAATTTTGAGTGCTCGTTAGAACTCTTGGAAAAAACATAGGCATTTACGTACGTACATAAATTATATGTTTGTATATGGTAATGAAATAAAACTGAGTTGAGTGAATTTTGTTTTTATTCATCTTCCATAATTTTTTTTTTAACAAGTTATCTAGTCAATTTCATTTTGAGAAAAAATTCTACCCATTCACTTTTTTCAAATAGCAAAATTCTACAAATTAATTTTTTTTTTCATTAAAAAAAGCTTCTCAGTTATTATTTATGAAAATTTCAACATTACAATATTATTTGAAAAAATATAAAATATAATTAATTAGATAATATAGATATTAGCATAGGTACTTACAATGTCATGATAAAGTGATAATTTATTGAAAAGACAGTACTGAGCATTTTGTTGTCTGTATTATCATTTCTAAAGCAAATTAGCTTCAATCTAATTTTTTTTTTTTTTTTGAAATTTCACGTAAGTCAACGAATAATCCGTCTATTCTCCGATAACTGAATTATATAATCATGCAAAATTGAATAGATTCATAATTACACATCTCAGTAAATATTTTCTGCTCCGAGATAACCTTATCGATTTCAATTTCGCCAAGATGAATTGTGAAAGAAATGCGAAAATGAAAAAATTCGTTGTTCTTATGCGGAATGTAACTCTTATAGATTTCCTATAACCTATATACCACAATTAGTGAATAGAATATATTGATAATACGCAGGTTGAGCGAATGCAAACAAGTTTCGTTAATTTCCTGTTCATATCCATCTAACTATAACTGTGGTGGTGATTGAAACATGTACCCACTTATAATTGATTTAATCATGACTAATTTAAAAATATATCTTGTTAATCATTTTCGGATGACTGATATGTATCTAAGTCAATTGAAATATTATACCTACCCAGTAACGTAGCAAGAAATTTTCTGCCTCCGCGAGATTAGTATCGTGCCGCTTTTTTTTCTTTCGCTGGCCCTTAACTCCCCTCCCTCTCACCCCTCCCCAACAAATTATATCTTGTAATAATTTCTCAATAGTGTATTTTATTTTCCTTAAAAATAAACTAAAATTAACTCCTCATTGCGCAATTTTTAAGTTATACACACAGCTCAGCAGTGCAGTTTTGTTCTACACTGCATTTCCTATACATATTTTTTCGACTCAGTTCTTCTTCAAGTTAAGGCGGTGCTTCGGAAAATAAGTAGGTACAAAAATTGTAAAAAATAAATGCCAAGTGCCCTCAAACAAAGTTTCTAAAACAACATATTATAATTTCAAATCATTTCGTTGCCTTATTCTCGAAGAAAATGCTACCAATGAAGATTACAAGTATATCCTATTTTCATTGGTAGCATTTTTCTCAAAAATAACGGAACAAAATGATTTGAAATTATAATATGTTATTTTAGAGACTTTGTTTGAGGGCACTTGGCATTTATTTTTCCAATTTTTTTATTTTAAAATCAACTCTTTCGCATTTACATACTCATTTTCCGAAGCACCACCCTAAGCTAACTGGTACGAGCATGTTTCAGCGACGCTACAGTTTCATTTGTTCATACCATCGCCAACTAGAGCTCGTATCAGTTAAAAACTGCCGATTCGGGCTAACGCTCATCTTAGCAATTCAGGTAAATTATTTAAAAACATGATCATATTCAAGACCGTACTCTGACAGTACTGTAATATTATATAACGGAAATTCTTATGATTATTTTTAAAACACATGAGTAATATAAACGGCGTACCTATGGCTAAAATAAAATTTATCTAGGTGTGTAATGATTATGCATAGAATATTTTTTTGCTTAAAAGTTAAAACCTCTTGTTAAATTCGTAATTCTTTCTTTACGACATGATACACGTACTTCTTACTAAAAGGATGAAAGATTTGTAGTGGATTTAAAATGAAAAATAATTAAAGACCACTTATTGAGAGGGAGGATATCTATGCAAAAAAAAGAACTATAATTATGTGGTAAAGCACATGGATAACATAAGACCTCACAGGTAATTTTGTACTATTCCTGTTGAACGCCCAAAAAATTAATTTTATACGCATCGTGCATGTTGAACCAGAAATTTGAGTATTGAAAAAGATGTTAGCCTTGTGGAATCTATGTTATCTAAAATTTAAACTGCGTCCACATCTGATACAAGCGTACAATTTAACAGCAATTTTTTTACAAACATAGAATAAAACGATCAAAATGCCTAAAATGAACACCACCACGTCAAGTAGCAAATACTGATACCAAGATAATTGACTAGCTGCTGATTTTAAATGAACTGCGCCCTGATGTTTAATCACGTACTCCGTCCAATACACCGCTAAATCAAGAGGTTTCATCGGACGATCTTTGAAAATAAGTGATCGCTTTTTAGCGTTTTTTCTATACCTATAAGGAAAATTAAGGTGTTGAAAGTTCTGAAAGAAGATGAAACCAAAGAAAAGAAGTATTAATTGAATATACCTACTTTTGGTTATCCAATAATTCTTTAACATCATCGAATAATTCTTCTTCGCTGGCTTCCAAACTTGTTCCTTTACCGAATTCGTATTTTTCCACTATAGCTACATTGTGATATTGGTCGGTGAAGAATGGTAAACATAACATAGGAACGCCGGAATGTACTGCTTCTATGATGCTGTGGTAGCCTCCGTGGCTGATGAATAATACTATTTTAGGATGATCTAGAACATGCGTAAAATAGAGGGTATTGTGTTTTAGATTATGTAACTTTATAAAGTATACTCGCACAGGCAACTTGATATGTATTTACTCAAGATATCTGTTTGGGGTAGCCATTCGCGTACTAAAATTTTCGATGTGCTTGGGATGAGCTTAGGATTCCATTTTAATATTACACGGTAAGGAAGCTTCTCGAAGATACTTGTGAGTTTTTTACCCAGGTGGTGCATAGTAACTGGAGCTATTAGGGTTCCCATGCTGACATAAATGAATCCATTTTCTGCTTCATTTATAAATGTGGCTATATCCTGGAAAAAGAGGGATTTTTAATTGCTTCACGTGATTAATGATAAGTACAGACGTGCATAAATGTGTTCCTGATGCAGTAGAATTTCCAATAACTATTTTTTTCAGATATTTAGTGCATCACAACAACAAAAACAGGAAGTTTCCCGTAATGTGACCGCCTTTATACCACTTCTTGGGCTATTTATAGGATACTTATATATAATTGCTTGTCTATGTACCTACTTGTTAAAGGTGTCGAGATGAAAAAAATTATTTCAGGTAGTTAAGTATCTAAGATAGATAAAAATATACGAAACAAAAGTTGGACTTTCGCTACATCTATAATTAAAAATAGCCTGAAAGGTAAATGTATGAAAACTTCCTCGACCTTTCTTTCCAAATCAGACAGGCTGTATGTAATAGCTATGGGTTTTAAAATTCGCCTAAAAAATGTACAAAATAAATACCATAGGAAAAATTATTTTTTTCATATGATTAGCTTACAACTCGAAAAAATGGTCATTAAGGCTATACTCTTTGTTTACATTTTGACAAGAAGAGGTTCGTTTTGAACGTCAACTTCAATCGGTTATTTCTCCCTGAAAACGCGATATAATTTATTCCGACCAGTTTTATTTTATTTATTAATCTTTTAAAAAGACCTGACTTTTGAGATATTTTCGAATATTTCCTTTCCTTTTGATTTAAGAGGAGTTAAGTGGGTGAGAATTCGCGAGATATGGCAAAATTTTAAACGTTAATCATTCGTTTTAGAAATGACATATCGAAAATTTCTGGAAATACAAGTCTTAATTTAATTCTAAAGAAAGTGTTTAAAATAAGAAATTGGAAAAAAGTTGAATTTCCATAAAAAAAAAACTGATCAAAAATTGGAAATTTTTGTTGAAATTGGTCAAAATCGTTCGCTATAAGTACAACTCTTTCATGTATTTAGATCTTGAACGATCATTAAAATCGCACAAGTTCGTTCAAAAACGTCTCATCAAAATGTAAACATGAAGTATCCCCTTAAGCAAGGCTTTTATGTACATTTTATAACCTCTTGTTCCATTCTAACCACATAGTACTTTTTGTGGATGCCCTTTTGGTTCCTCCAAATGCCGAAAAAATTATTTAGGGTTACGAATTCTCATTTCGGTGAAAATATGTACAAAGTTCCAAGACCGCATGGGTGAATGAAGCATCATTCCTTTAAATATATCTGCAATGCATGTTTAAAAAATGACTAGCTTTTCCTATTGTTTTTTACACTTTTCCATTATTTCTTTTCATCTACCTTCTAATACGCTATCATCAGTTATTTTTAGCTGAGTTTTTAACTTGAAAACAATGGCTATTACAGCCTACTTGATTTGGGAAAGAGGGTCGGGGGAGGATAGGGCCTTCAAATCCTTGCATTTCAGACTATTTGTAATCATTTGGCGAATGCCCAAAATTTTAGCATATACATTTTTTCCTCAACGCATAGCGCCGACGGATATTCATGAAATTCGCTCAAAAGTTGGCGAGAGACTCTTTTTACAAATGCGACAATACTATTTTTATGTTTTTTCGATACATCTCAAAATGGCGGATTACTCAAATTTTGAGGGGCACTGGAAAAGGGGAAAATAGCTCAAATTTTTTGTTTTTGATTTCATACAAAAGAGTGAGTCACGGACACCAACATATCCAAATTTCAGCTTCCCAAGTGCATTTTGAAAGGAGTTGAAATAAAAAAGTGCTTTTCGAGGAAGTTTTGAGTTATGAAATCTCTTGAATCTTCCATATCTCCTCACCAAATCAACCTGGAGAAATTAAACTTTGTGTGTGGGATTACTTGGTAACCAAAATATTACCTCTTGAATTTGGATCAAAATGGATCCAAAATGGCGGCTTATCAAAATTTGAGTAGAGCTTGAGGAGTCTCAAATTGGTTAAAATATAATTAATATGAACTCATATGATTATTGGGTATAAGAAGTATGTTGTATCTCGGATTAACTTTCATACATGATGTTGGAGAAGAGAAGGAGGGGTTATCGGCCTCAAAATGTGGCGGGGGTACATGAAATGTCGAAAATTTTTTATTGATGTGTCATATGATAAAATGAGCCCAAGTGACTAACTTATTCTAATTTTAGCTTCCCAAGTAAATTTATAGGAAAGTTGGAGCAAAAAAGGGCTTTTAGAGGGGAAATTGCTACAAGAAATTTCATGAATCTTCCATAAATATCGTCACCAAATCAATGTAGAAAGTTCAAAGTTTGTGTGTATAGTTAGCTGATGAACAGAATATGACCTCTTCAATTCAGATCAAAATGGATGCAAAATGCAGGATCATAAAAATTTAAAGATAATTTGAGGAGCCTTAAGCAGTTATAATTTGAGAAATTTGTGTTCATATGATTTTTGCAAGGAAAAAATACTACATTTGTTCTAAATTTAACTTCTTAAGTGTTTTTAGAAGGGATTGGGTAGGTGTTTTCAGACTTGGTATTGGGTGTGGCCTGTAGTCATGAAGCGAATAGCAACGTTATTTCTAAACCTTAAGAAGCCCCAGTTAAAAACTCAGCTTTAGTAATGCGGCATGATTGCTTACAGTTTTTTTTTGATATGTGAATACCGCATCATATCGTTTACAGATTGAGGCAAACAGCATTTTCCATCTAGGTTGGACCTTTGAGTATTACTTATTAATACTCAAAGCGTTGGACAATAGGGCTTTTCCATCTAACTGGTAGCCTACTCCAATTTCTTTAAATTAGTAACCCTTCGTAGATTCTATCTCATTTTTCTGTTGTTGCATTGACAACTACTTCACTTTGCTTATGTTGTCAATAAAACAAGGCTATTTTGCACAAAAATCAACAAAGGGTTACGAATTTAAAGGCATTTGAGTATACTACTGGTTGGAGGAAAGAGCCCTACAGAATAAACATTTTCAATTGGGACCTGAACGCAAAGTGGCTGACATCTAGTGACGAAAAGTGTAACTGCTCTAGCGAGGCTGTATGGGGCATGTATAATGTAAACAAAGCGTTGATTTTCTTTGTTTATCTAAAAAACATTGTTGGCTACGTGTTTAAAGTGATTTATAAACCTTACTTTGATTGGAGGAAACTACTGATAAAATCATACATACTCCATAGAGCCTCGTTAAAACACTAGCGCTCAAGCGGCTGTTCGGGTTCCAATAGAGTAGTTATAGTAACTGGTCTAGGTTCTGATTGGTCATATGTTACGCGGGTAATGACCAATCATAAGGCTAGAATGTGATAAAATGTAGGTAGTTTCATTTCTACCTTCCTAAATAATATCGTTCAGTTTTCAGTGAACGACTAAAATTTGTTTGTGATTTGAATCATCAGCTGATTCGTGTTTTTATTTTACGAATAAGTCGAGATAATTTACGACTTTCCAACTCGCTGATTGGTTGTTACACGTGTGATGTACGATCGATTAGAACATGGATCAGTTACCATAACTACTCAATATTCATTATTCTTACGAAGTACTTTATATTTCAACCCCTTCAAGAACTATAGAATATTAACCATCATACACGAGTGCCACATAAGTAAACTTACACATGATGTAAAGACGGCCATAATAAGTAATGCTTCTTTCACATATTGTTATCCCTAAAATGGAAATAATATTTAAAACCAAGTTTAAATAATAATTATTCTCTTTTACCCGAGGTAATGTGCCCTGCGGAGGTATATGTATTCCAGCCACTTCAACAACACTCGGTAAATTAGGTCTAGCGTATCCTACAGAAAAATGTGATTCGGCCAAAATCAAAGATAAGTTTTTCGTGACTTCCTCGATTCTTGGAACTTCCTCAATATTCATGAACTCCATCAACGAATTGATTTGTTTCTGGTACGTCGGCAACGATACGAAATTGTACATCAAAACCGTAAAAACGCCAAAAACTGCATTCGCTGATCTTTGCCAAAAATCCATCGTATCCGAAAATGGCGCATACAAATGTGGCGTGGTGGCGAAATTCCAAGGATTTTTTAAAATCCAATTATAAACTGGTACCAACGGCTGAAAGCTTAATCCAATTATCGGCGCTTTGAAATGCCCTCCTAAGGCGAAATATGTATCGAAATGATATAGCTCCATCATGATTAAATCAAATTTTGTTGAATCAGATCGTAATAGTTTTTGCATATTCTGCTCCGTTATCTGTTTTAAGCTCATGACTTGTACTAGGTCGTGGACATAAATATAATTTTTCATGCGATTTTGTTGCCTTAAGTAAGCGAATCCCGCACCTGAAAAGTACAAGTCAAATTAAATTGTCTTATGGTAATCTAGCAACATAGTCTAATTATTATAGTATTGACTTACTTGAATGTTTGAACTCGTCTCCCAGCTGCATATGGGTGTAGTTTTCATTTTTCTCATCAGGAGGAAACATGCTGACGACGGTTACATTATGGCCTCTCTTCGCTAGTGCCATAAAAAGTGGTTGGAAAGGTTTAGAATGACTCCTACTTGGTGACGGTGTATATACTAGTATATTCGCTCCTTCTATTCTATTCATCCAAGTGAACAGGATCAGAAACAAAAACATGTTGGTACTATTTTGAAGAAATAAATTTAAAAAATCGCGAATCATTTCGAATACTGTTGACTAACATTCGATTGAATTCAGTTAACGAAACACGTGAAATATTTTGATTTTACCGGATTTGAGGTTAATGATGTTATCATTCATTATTGAATGAGCAAAAGAATAGCATAATAAAAGGTCTAGGTATGGTAGCGTTAAGATATATTTATAGCTATTATCCATTTATACAAATCCGTGTACTTAGTACAAATGTTAATTGGTAGGTACTAGATAATACAGCATGCAATGCCTGCTTATGCTTGAATTTTATAACACGTTGTGTAATTAATTCAAAAATAAAATTATCTATTTCTACTCCTATTCATTATTTTATTACTTATTATCTGTTTACAAAATGCGATAAGTTCTCATGTATACCTACAATAATAGATAACTATAGGAACGTAATAATGAATCAAGTCCGAGTCTATGCATTCAGTCTTTTGTGTTGTTTTATTGATAGATTAATTTTTTTGTAGTCTGAGCTTCACTTCACGACTTTTTAATTTTATTTATTTTTATTTTGGAATGAATATATTTCTTATACACATATTTAACAATTTTCTGAGTTACATATAAAAATAGAAAACCTATAATTAAAATAAATAATATCACATCGATGAGCAAATACTGGTACCAATATAATTCCACAGCTGCTGATTTTAAATGAGGTGCACCTTTATGCCTAATTACATATTCGGTCCAATAAACCGCTGATTCAAGAGGGCTCAAAGGACGATCCTTGAAAATTTGTGATTGTTTTTTGGCATTTTGGTAGTACCTAGAAACCACAGCAAATGATTAGAACGTACTATAATCAATTAAAACAAAGTAACAAGGTTTGGTTATTACCTTGGATTCTGAAGAATTTCGTTGATAACAACTATAAGCTCCTTTTGACTTGAATCTGCACTAGCCTCTCTACCTATACCATATTTCCGTATTATAGCAGAATTGTGATATTGATCAGTGAAAAATGGCAAACAAAGAATTGGCACGCCAGCGTTAATGGTTTCGACGATGCTGTGATATCCTCCATGGCTAATGAACAACTTGCAACTGGGATGTCCTAAGATCAGAATAAAAAATATTGTCTGCTCCTCAATAAATTCTTCGGAGATGATGCAAAATATTCCATTACTTACTCAATATATCAGCTTGTGGTAACCAATCCCTGACCAAGGCATTTTGAGGTATTCTAGATAACAGTTTAGGATTCCATTTCCATACCACATTGTACGGTAGAGTTTCTAGTATTTCGACAAATTTCATACCTATGTCTTTAATGTTGTCTGGGTCTATCATCGTTCCTAAACTTACGTATATAATACCATTTTCCGAATTATTGATGAAATTCTCTACATCCTGTAAAGATGGAACAAGATCAGAATTAAATCCATTTGATACCTACACTTCTCTGAAGGATTGTAGAGTAAGTATAAGTGGTATAAGTAAACTCACTTCTGGCAATGGTTTTGGAGGTGGAATGTGGATACCACTTACTTCCACGATATTCGGCAAATATGGCCTAGGATAACCGGCACTAAAATGAGATTCTACTAAAACAAGTGACAAATTCTTAGTAACATCTTCAATCCGTGGAACATTTTTTTCACCCGCAGACGTCATTAATAGATTGATTTCTTGCTGATACATAGGTAGTGAAATGAAATTGTAAAATAAAACGGTAAACACTCCAAAAACCGTGTTTATCAATCGTTCTACAAAATTCATAGTATCTGTGAAGGGTAAATATAGATGTGGAATGTACGAAAATGTCCATGGATTCTTCATCACCCAGTTATAAACCGGTTGCAACGGTTGAAAGCTCAATCCTATGATTGGCGCATTTAAAGCGTCAGCTAGTAGAAAAAACCCATCGAAATGATATAATTCTATCATAATGAGATCGAATTTTTCTTTCGATTGAATTAATTGACGAGTGTAAGGTTCATTTACCATATAGATGGTAAAATTTTGAATTATGTTATGTAAATAGATGTAGTTTTCTATGCGATTCTGTTTTCTAAGATTTGCCATTCCTATACCTAAAATTTAATGTATATGTGGATAAATTGGTTTTCAAAAAAATTTAGTAGTGAATATCACATGAGACATGACTTACTTTTCATATAAATGTCTCTTCGGACTTGAAAATGATGGTAATTTTCCAAAGGACGCTCTGGAGGAAAGGTACCGACCACTGTTAAATTATGCCCTCTGCTGATCAGTTCCATGAATAGGGGTTCAAAAGGTTTAAAATGACTGCGACCAAGTGTAGGTAAATGCACTAAGATTTTAGCACCATATATAGTACTAATACTTATTATGAAAATTAATAGAAAAATAAAATAATTATTATGAACCATTATTATCACTTTCGTTATCTATATTTTTAAATTTATTTTTTCAAGAAAAATAAAATCTCAACGTCTTAAATTCGCGTAGGTACCTAATGAGTAACAGACTCACATCTAATCTAATGCTTTATAAAATCATAAGAACGCAGATTCTGATAAACATAAATGCGTCGGAATTTCTTATCACACAGACGAGTTTAATACCTATAGAGAAGAGACATAGAATTATGCTTGAATATATAATGAGATGAAACATGCATTTAATACTCGACTATCCAGTGTTCACCAGTTGCTATTGAAATTCCAATCAAAAATTTATAACCTTATATTTGTCATTTACGCTAAAATGTATAATAAATCGTTTGCGTTTCGCCTTCCTTTTTTTTACATCGTTTGCGCTTCTTTGTTTCATTTCAAAAACGTTCAAGGGCAAACGATTTATTTTTTTGAATTTTTTGCGCTCTTTTTGTTTCCTTCAAGAACGTTCATGGTTTCTGAAATAAGTGCATTAAAAACAAACCACAACAAAATACCTCAAACGTTGAAATAAAAATAATACCTAATTAAATATTCATTTTAGGTCATTTGATAGCTTTACAGTTCCAATATTCTCCCCATTGATATTTTCTAAAATAAAATATATAAATTAAAATATATTTTTTTTTTTAAATTAATAAATAGAATTGCGCTTGCCACCTTTCAAATAGGCAACCTAAATAACTCCTTAACAATTATTCAAATATACGCCCCAACATCAGCTGCACTAGACGAAGAAATGGATAAATTTTATAACGACCTTAATGACTGTTTGTCGTCCCTACACACTAGCTCAAAACACCAAATTTTAATTACAGGAGATTTTAATAGCAAAATAGGTAAAAGAAAAACAGGAGAGGAAAATCTAATAGGATTATACGGGTACGGGGAAAGAAACGAAAGAGGGAACAGGATGCTTAATTTCTGTCACGAACATCAATTAAAAATTATCAATACTTGGTTCAAAAAAAAAAATAATCAAAAGTGGACGTGGATATCCCCCAATCTCGATCACAAAAACCAAATTGATTTTATTTTGGCCCCGAAAAACTTCCATCAAATCAAAAACTTTGAGGTAATTAAAAAATTTAAGTACTTCTCCGACCATAGACCAATACTATGTGAGCTGAACATACAACACCCGAAAATTAAAAATTATAAAAACTCGTATAAAAGCGATCCTGGGATAACCGATTGGGCTCAATATGGGAGGAATTTGAACGAATTATTTAAGATTAACGATAAAATCGGTAGTTTGGAGGTAAACGATCTTAATAAAATTATTGTAAAAAGAATTTTGAAAGCCACAAAAACTTCACAAATCTATTTAAGAAAAAGTAAAACGAACTCCAAATCAAAAAGAAATGATCAAGAATCTATAGAACTAAAAAATTGATTAAAGCTAGAGATAAATTACGATTTAAAAAAAATAAAAACAATAGAGATAAAATTGAACTTAACGTGCTTTGTAAGTTAACCAAAAAGAAAATGAGAGAAAAAAATTGTGAGAAAGAACGGAAATTGATTGAGAAAATTTTGGACACCAACAAAAGCACGAAACAAATTCGTAAAACAACCTCTTTAGGCAGCTACAGAATCCCATATATGCTAGACGACCGAGGTAGTAAAGTCCATTGTAGGAAAGGAATAAACGAAATCGCCACCTCTTTCTATCGTAAAATCTACGACTGCCAAGGAATATCGGTATCCCCAGCGCCCCAAACTAAGAATTGATAGAGCCCGAACCGGCTTTTCTAAAAAACGAGATCGAGAATGTATTAAAAAACCTGAAAAAAAGGAAGATGGGAGGGGACGACAAACTCACAAATGAACATTTTATATATGCGATGGACACCAATCTTATAAATTACCTGCTTATCCTCTTCAATAAAGTGCTAAATACTCAAACAATTCCGGAGGGATGGAAAGTGTCGAATATAATTTTAATTTATAAAAAAGGGGACAAGCATCTAATAGACAACTACCGCCCGATCAGCCTCAGCTCCACTCTATCGAAAATCTTCACAAAACTAATTGAGAACAGAATAAAATCAACGCTCAATAGCCAACAACCCGTGGAACAGGCGGGCTTTAGAAGCGGTTTCTCCACGGTAGACATCTTTTCACCATAAACCTACTCATAGAAAAAGCAATAGAATATAATTTCGATCTCCACCTCGCGTTTATAGACTTCAGGAAGGCGTTTGATTCGATCGACCACTCATTTATGTTAAACGCATTAAAAAACCAGGGATTATCCTCAACATACGTTAAAATAATCGAAGCAATGTATACGGATTTAAAAGCAAGGATACTCACGGACAAAGTAGGAAAAAAATTCGATGTACGTAGAGGCGTTAAACAAGGTGACCCCCCCTCTCCAATCCTATTCTCCGCCATCCTAGAAGAAATTTTCAAAAAATTGGAATGGGACGATAAAGGAATTATGATTAATGGAGTAACTTTAAATAACCTTAGATTCGCTGACGACATTGTCCTTATTGCCAAAAACTCAAAAGAATTACAAAAAATGATCACGGACCTAGAAAACGAAAGCTCAAAAGCAGGATTAACAGTAAACATACTGAAAACAAAATACATGTCGAAGTCTTCCGTCTCCGATCCAGAAATCAATCAAAGGGGAATAGAACTTGTAAATGAAATAAAATACCTGGGGCAAATAATCACGTTTAAAAACAAATCAGAAACTGAAATAAACAATAGGATAGCGCTGGGTTGGAGAAAATTTTGGTCGCTAAAATACATATTCAAAGGTAGATACTCCGTTAAGAGCAAACGCGAAATTTTGAACAGCTGTGTATTCCCGGTGATAACTTATGGAGCTCAAACATGGACCCTCACAAAAAAACTAGAAAATAAACTAAAAACCACCCAACACTCAATGACGCGATCACTCCTAAATATCACTCTACGAGATAAAATCCCAATATCAAAACTCCAAAAAAAACTAGGGGGCGCGTCGAACTATTAGCAAAATCAAAAGATTAAAATGGGAATGGGCAGGCCATATTTCAAGGATCGGAGACGAAAGATGGGGGAATAAGTTACTTACCTGGTACCCCAGAAACGAAAGACGCCGACCTGGGAGGCAGAACGCGAGGTGGGATGATGATATCAAAAAATTTATTAGAAACGGACAGTACGTACGGGTGGCGCAGGACCGTGCCGAATGGGCGCGGCTGAAGGAATCCTTTGCCCAAGATCTGGGCTCTACCATATAAATGTAAGTTAATTGTACATATATATATTTAACATATAACTAGATGTAATCACATGAGAATGTTTGTAATCTATTAAAAATATGGTAATAAAGGAATAAATAAAAAATTATACATTAAGTATTTAAAATTAAAGTTTTTTAAATTAATTTATATTTTAAAATATAAATGAGTTTTCAAACCATGACTGATTTTTCAATTTCATGCAAAATTTGTTCGAGTGTTATCTTAAAAATCAAACAGTAAAAAGCTAAACATGATTTGCAGACCTCCTACTCCTATAGAAATAATTTATTACTATGCCATTATTTCTCCCTCAGCGCAATAATTTCTGACAATTTTCACTTTCTAATTAAATATGGACTTGGTGTGTCACTTGAATAAATTTTCTTTTTTCTTGATGGTTCATAAGTGGAAAAAATAACGTATAATCTTTATACACCATTTTGAGGGTCCCTGTTGTAATGTGAAAAGTTTTACGCATATTTGGGAAACCTTACGAAAGAGTAATGTATAATTATGCCAGCATGATATATAGAAGCGCAAACGATGTTTTGCGCATTCATCTTTATCCAACTTTTTGAATTATGCACTTGCGCAAATAGCAGAGTTTAATGTTTTCCTAATTTATTTTTCAACTTTTTTTTTTTTTTTTTTTTTAATAGTACTTTCTTCTTTATTATTTTCTTTCTTTTTTATTCATAGGAAATTTTTCAATGCCTATTTTCCATCAAAATAATAATGAATAGGCCAGTCGTATCTGCAATTGGGTGGGATTCCAAACAGTCATTTCTATTTATTCGTGATGTGACAAATTTTCCAGAATACATATTTATGTTCTCAAAACATTACTTATATAGCTTCAAGTCGACATTTGAAAATATAATTATGTAAAATGGATCACATATTATATTTTTTTATTTACATATTAAGTATGTTTAATAATAATCATAATGAATGAATGAGTAAATAAATAAATAAATAAATAAAATGATATTGAATGAATTAATAAATGAATAAATAACTACATAAACAAAATGGTTATACCTATATGTAGTTAAATATTGAATTTATACATTATAGGTATCTTGGTAGGTTGAATGATAACATGATAGGTAACTAGAACTACGCATGTGTAGTGCTCAGTGAAAACAATATTTTTCCGATTATAAATTACTACGTCAATCAAGTTTCAAATTTTCGTTTCTTCTCAAATTATTCGTATCTCGAATATTCATTATCAGGCACTTAAGATAAGCAATTTTTCGAAATAAGTTGAAAGTAAAATTTATGAGAAAGTAAATTATCCCTAATAATAACGTCAATAACAAAATGGAAAATAGCAATACATCGAGTAATAAATATTGGTACCAATGTAACTGTGTAGATGATGATTTCAGATGAGACAGATCATCATGTCTCATAATGTACTCTATCCAATATACAGCTGTTTTTATAGGTGATACAATTCGATCGTTAAACTTTGCAGATTGACGTTTTGCATTATCGTAATACCTGAGAGGAAAAAAATATGCATGAAATTATTTTAAATGAGGAATGTGGTAACCGGGGTTGGATTAAGCTAATGTGAAGCTGGGCGGGACTATCAACATATCCTTATATAAATGTTAATAGATGTTAATTATATTATTTTTATTTAATTTTTAATTTAATTTTATAAAAATGAAAAATAAAGGATTTAAATTTTCAATATTTAGTTCAAAGTTTAAAATTTTAATTTTGTAGATTAAAGATAAATAATTTGTACACCGCATATCCTAAGATCCATTACCTCAGTTCCCCAAATGTGAATTGAAAGTTGAAATTTGAGATACACGTTGTGCTCAAGTTATGCCACGTTGTGCCATCACTAACTCTCATTATTAAGTTTAATTTCAAGATTAACATTAATTACATGAATTTTTATTCCATTTATTTTGCATAAAATAAATTAACAATTTTTGATTATTTTAGGACTCTCAACTCGCATTTCAGGGGGTTGGGCGACGTAATGGACCTCATATACTAATTCCTAATAGAGAATCTCGATTATTAGTTTTTTTTTGGTTTTTGTTTTACATTTTTTTTTTATAGGTGAGAAACTTGAAAATGTTTTTTCTTATTTTTCCAAAGATAATTTGATTCTTCCCAATAACATCCCGAAAATTTTCGTCCTTCAAAACCAAGTATACAAAAAATTTATCAAAAGGCTGAATATACTTTTTTTTTCGAAATTTCTTATTGCTTACAATAAATTCAATATCAGAATCGTGACCAACATAATATACCTACTTTTTATTTTTCAATTTTTTTTTTTCTAATAATAAAAAATTAGTGAAGTAATGAACTTCAATAACATTTTGAATGCATTATAATGCATCAAGTTAATTAACATATAGAGTAATTATAGTAACTGGTCCATTTTCTGATTCGTCGCACATCACGAGTGTAACAACCAATGAGCTAGTTGGAAAGTGGTAAATTACCTATACTTACTCATTAAATAAAAACATACAAATCACAAACGATTTTCAGTCGTTCACTGAAAACTGAACAATATTATTTAAGAAGGTAGAAATGAAATTACCCGCTACATTTTACCACATCCTAGCCTTATCATTGGTAGTTACGCGGGTGATGTATAACCAATCAGAAACCGGACCAGTTACTTCAACTACTCTTTGCTAAAAAAACATTGAATCATACAATATGAACCAAAAGAATCCCAAACGATGAGGCCTGGGGTTACAGCCTCTGTGCCCTCAGTGGTAACACTGATCAATCATGCATGTATGTGATAGTGTGTACCTTCGACCGTGCGTACTGCGCAGTCAACTTTTAGATATGGAACGTAATAATTCTTCCTTGTCGCGTTCAAATATTATTTTAACCTAAAGAGCTACCTACTCACTTTGGATTTGATAAAACCGCGTGGATAGTCTTCAATAATTCATCATGACTGAAGTCAATATCAAGTGTTTTTCCCACACCTAGATATTCAACTAGAGCCATGTTATATTTTTGGTCTGTGAAAAAAGGAATGCCGACAACTGGTATTGAATAATTAACGGTTTCAATTAGGCTATGTAATCCTCCATGAGTAACGAATAAACGACAATTCGGATGCCCTACAACATATATTTCATATTTATTTTGACATTATTATTAGTAGATGACTTTTATTTTTCGCTGTTGCTACCTGCATAAAGGCTCAAAGAAGTAGATAAGACTTACTCAAAATTCCTGTTTGTGGAACCCACTCTTGGACTAAGAAATTATCAGGTATATATGAAAGTAATTTAGGATTCCATTTAAATATAACTTTTTGAGGTAGATTTCTAAAGCTTTTAGGAAAGCATTTCCTATCGGTTGAATGTCATCAGGTTGAATAAGAGAACCGAAACTTAAATAAATGATTCCGTCAGAAGCTTCGTTCATGAATTTTTCAACGTTCTGCAATATAATTATATTATGAAAAGATGAGAAATTTTATGACATATTTCAAGTATTTAAATATTGAGGAACATTACTTCAGGTAGTGACGCAGAACCTGAAATATGTAATCCGGCAACTTCAATCACATTTGGTAAATTAGGTCTTGGATATCCAAAAGTAAAATGGGAATTCACGAGTATCAGGGATATATTCTGTATAGCGATTTTTATTTGGGAATGTCATTGCGGTTTTGGAAATGGATATATTTTTCTATTAATTTTTGATGTTTTTCCAAAATAACGTGTTCGTAATACAAACCTAGATGCAATGGATGAAAAATTATTAAAAATACGATTTAAAAAAGAGTACTAGATTTTTACTTATTACTCACCAGTTATTCCATTGTAAAAGGCATTTAAAATCTTTCTATAAAAGTCATTTGGTGGTTAAAAGGTAAAAATAAGTTCGGTAAATATGAAGGATTTGTTGGATTTCCGTAAGTCCATCCATAAAATGGTATTAGATGTTGAGCACTCAAGCCAACTACTGGTGCATTAAAAATATTCCCAAAGGCTACAAATACATCCATAAAAAATAATTCCACGATGACCGAACTGAATTTTATATCCTTGGATGAAATTAAATTTTGAATTTGTTGATCTTGTAACACGTGCTCGAGGTATTCGATGATGCGGTTGCTGCAGAATATGAAATTGTAAAAGCGATTCTGTTTTCTCATTTCAGCGAAAACAATATCTATATTTAAGAATACAAATCTATGAGAAATAGGCACCTACTTCTTAGTTGACTTTTACTTCTTTTCATCGTAAAATGCATTCTGATAATTACTTAATTTGGAAAAATGATGCTTTATATCTACGTGTGAGTACCTCCCTCGCAAATTTTCGTTTAAAGAATGACCACTGACTAATGTTAAATTATGTCCTTGTATTATTAATTCTTCTATAAGCGGTTGAAAGGATTTAAAAATGACTTCGAGCGGGTAGGGGCATTAGAACGAGGATATCTTCGCTGACGCATGTTTTGAAATATCCAGCCAACATCAACAATGTCACAAATATCCAGTAATACATATTATTTATTTCACAAAAGCTTTTGTAATCTGAAAAAAAAAATCATTTAGCCAAATTCTAAATACCCAACATATTTTCTTCAATAATCTAATGCTCGCCGCGTTCCTAATCGGCTATTGTTTTTCTTAATTCATCATCATAACTAATGAAAGAAGCATAATTTTTCATTAGAATAAGGATACCTAATACATTTACGTATAGGTATATTCCGTTTATCAGCTTTGTTTTATCTAAATTGAGAAATAGAGAAAAAAATATTCGTCGCTTTTTATATTATGGATTTTTTCATTTAGGTATACTTAATATCCAATGAGTTAATACATGTATGTATTTTTCAATAGGTAACAATAAAAAAAATTGCAGAACATACCTACCATATAATAGGCAATTTATTATTGCAATTATAAAAATCGAATAACTTTATGCAGTGCAGTAGGTAAATACACGTTATTGTATTGATATCATTCCGAATATATTATCACTTTCCACTAAAATTAAAATTGTAAACAAAGCAAAAATAAACGATTCTTGTGCATCAGCAATGCAATATACTAAATGAAGGAACGATTAATGGTATTGAGTTGAAGTTGATTTACCAGAAAAAATAATTAGATTTAAATAGAATTATTAGGCATCTTACTTATGATTGATTTAACTTTAAACTAATGATAATGAGTGAATGAATTGGTATAACTATTGAAAATAAAGTTATCCGAGTGTAGTTATCTATAAGTGGCTAAATACTACACCTTCTTCAACTTTGGACTCACATTACTGCATGCAACGAGTGAAGTACCCTTTTCGTAATATTTTTATTCGCTTATACGACATCAAGATCAAACATTTTAAAGCTTAGAGTGCACTCTTAGCTCCCATCAAAATTTTAATGAAACAGCATTTCAAGCTGAATAAAAAATTCGGAAGAGTACCTATAAATTTTCACAAAAATAACATCTTGTCAACTGTTGTGTGATTTTCATTCGCACATCTTGGAAAAAATATGCAATGCGTAAAAGTGCATTATAGTGTAGGGTGTTTTTTCAATAACTTTTTATTTTTGACTTATAGACCTCTAGAATTGTCGAAATCCACGAAAAAAATGTAATCCCCGTGGTTTAAACTCGATCGATACCTAATTATCAATTTGGACCACAAAAGGAAGGCGGAATGTTTTCCCATTTAAATGACACGGGAATAATTACGTCGAAAAAGAAATTGTCATATATTGCATAAAGAAACCCCGTCCCCAGCCATGGGCAATAGTTTTAAAAGCCATAATAGCCATTATGAAACAAATAATTTCACAATTCCATAATTGAATTTTTTTTTCAAATGAGAAATTTTTGATAATTATGTGGTAAAATACAGTATTTTACCAAAATTGTGTACATTTTACACTGTTGCACTTCAAGCGAATTTATTTTGTGCTAAATTTTGTAACTTTTGATCTTATGGAATGGGTAACACTGATTTCTAACACTTCAGCATGAGTGTTATTTTGATATTGAAAATTAAAATTCGAAATATTAATTTGTGGTAAATTGAAAATTAATTTTAACTTTTCCATCATATTTCATGTATTGTTTGCCTACCCGTCTGGGCTAATTATTGTAATATTTCTAGATTTCTTATGAGGTAACCCGAAAGCTCCTAACTTGTTGTATATCATATCAATGATAACAGCAATAGATATTCTCATTTCTCTTCTTAGTCAACGTGATATTTGCCTATGCCTAATAACTAACAACGAACACCGTAACTAAAGAAGCGTTCTCATCACACTCCGACTTAGTTACGCGTGTTTATTTTCTGTACAAGAAATGTTGGCACAAAAAAAATGATAATGAAGTAGGACGTTTCTAAATTAATTTAAATTTATAATTGCATTGTTTTGGGTGTATTTTGTGTTGTTTTGACGACGTCCTGCTGTAAATTGTCACGTAAATCTCTTGTTTACGTTACCATTAGGTTCTTAGATTTGGAAGAAAAATGCGACGTGATCTAACAGTGTTTTAAAACAAGGAAAAAGTATCTGATTTCAAATTGAATTTTTTTATCAAATTTGAGATTTGAGACCTCGTTACCACCATGGACTGGAATTACGCGCCGTTGAGTCAAGCTTGTGTGAGGGCGTTGACTGATAAAATGTACGAAAAAAGGAGAGCTGCAGCGGTCGAAATTGAAAAGTAAGAGTACACCAGTGTAATGCAATAGCTCAACTGGATCGTGTTTTTTATATGATTAATTTCCTTTCGTAGAATGGTGAAGGAGTTTGCTGCTGTACAGAATACTGCTCAAATTCAAAAACTTCTAACTGTACTGGGCCGAGAATTTGCCATGTCAAAGAGCCCAAATTATAAAAAAGGCGGTCTCATTGGATTAGCTGCGATGGCAGTGGCTTTGGGAAAAGTAATTCGTATTTGAAATGCATAAATTCAATTCACACATTAGTCATATTTTACCAGTATGTATTTTATAGGATAGTGCGTACTATATCGAAGCTCTCGTCGAACCTATACTTGTCAATTTCAGCGATTCGGATTTACGAGTTCGCTATTACGCTTCCGAATCATTATATAACGTAATTAAAGTGGCCAGAAGCGCCATTCTACCGTATTTCTGCAATGTATTCCAAGATCTCAGTAAATTAGCTGCCGATCCAGATCAGAATGTTAAAAATGCTTCCGAACTCCTCGATCGTTTGCTGAAAGTAGAGTCATTATAATGTTGAATAAGCAACCAACCAAAATGTAGAAAACTGTACCTAACCAGTCATATTTTTTAGGATATCGTAACGGAAAATCCATCTTTCGATTTAGTTGCCTTCATGCCTTTGATTAGAGAAAGAATATATACTAATAATCAATTCGCTTGTCAATTTATTATCTCTTGGATTGCTACGTTAGTTGATGTTCCACACATCGACATGATCTCATATTTACCAGAAATACTAGACGGACTATTCCACATACTCGGTGTTCCAACTATAGAAATTAAAAAAATGTTGGTATGATTCAGTACATAGAGGATTTATGCTGAGATTCTCTTGACTTTTTTTCCTACAAGTTGACTAAAATATTCAATCATCGAAATGTTCAGGTGTGAAAGTGTCTTAAGCAAATTCCTAAGAGGCATTAAGCAAGATTCATCCAGAGTCAATTTCAAAGAAATGGCTAATATTGTTACCATCCATGCTCAAAGTTACGACGTCCTACTTCAAGTTGGTTATAATTTAATTTTTCGTATATTTGAAGCGTTTTCATTGTGATTGATTTTTTCTCTTTAGTTTACAGCCTTAACTTGGATTAAAGAATTCGTTCAGTTATCTGGTGTTGAAATGTTACCATTCACTTCGAGCATATTGGTTGCTATACTGCCGTGTTTGGCTTACGAAAATGAGTCACAACAGCGTATCCTTTTAAACAACAAAAAAAAAAAAATGGAAAACTATGTTTATATCCATATTTAATTATTTATATCTCTCACCATAGCTATACGTCAATCTTAAAAATATCTTATAAGAATTAAAATTTAAAAATTGACAATACTAGTGCTTGGATGCAAAACTAATAAGGCTTTCTTTTTCCCGATTTAAAATATATTCTCCTCCCTCCTCCATAATTGTTTTTAGTGAATATTTTTGCCTCATTAATAAAGTATTCAGTTATTACATTGCAGTGTTGAAATGCATGTTATAATAAAATCATAAAAAGACAATTTCATATCTACTAAAATCATTTTTCGATATCAAATTGAAAAAAAAAACATTTGTCAACGTTCAGTTTGTCCCTTACATGCAATTATATTGAGAATTTTTTATCTGAAAATTAGAGTTGAAAATCCTGATTTTATTTTTTCTTCGATATTGAAAGAAGAATAAAAAATTCAAATGTTTTCTTCAGTAGTAAAGTGAAGAGAAAGCAATTAACAGGCTACAAAAGGTTTCATGTTGAAAAATCATTCAAAAATAATGCAAAGTTTTTAAAAACTTAATGCGAAAAAAATTTTAAACATGAAAAAAAGTACTAGCAAATATTGAAAAGTAGTCTAAAAACTGAAAAAAAATTTCAACTTGAAAAATATTAGCATTCTAATGCAAAATACGAAATTCGTATTTTTTTATTCGGAAAAATCCAAAAATGTAAAAATGTTGAAAAAAAAATTGTTTTATAGTATTAGCAACTTTGCCACATTACCGGCCAAGTTTTTAATGACGGCATGATCAGAAACTTTGGATTAACAAATAATTTGTTCCAGACCATATTTAAGGAGAGGGGAGGGCGTTAAGAAGGTTGTAACCTTGAGCGTCTTTGTTTGAAGCCCTTTTGGTTCATAATGTATGATTTTTGACAATATCATAATTTGTCCATTAAAATATATTTAAAATGTTACTGAAGTATGTTACTTCCTCTGTCTTCTTTTATTAAAAAAAAAAAAAAAAAAAAAAATTGTAAATGAAAAAGACCATTAATTTTGAGAAAAAAAAATTCAAAAATTTTTTAGGAAAAATAAGAGCAAATATTTTCAAGTTTTGCGCGTATGACATCACTTAGAAAGTTGAATTTTGAATATGTTGGTCTACTCATTTCACTCTATCATATGTCAGCAAGAAAAAAAATATTGACGCTTTGGACGTCTCCTCAGCCCCACTCAAAGTTTAAATGAACTTCTATTTTGAGTCGGATTAAAAATTTGAAAAATGTGCCTGTAGGTATTAATGTAAACAATGTTTCGCCAAATTTTGAACAATTATGCATTACGAAGGGAGAGAGGAGATGAGAGGGAGGAGAATACAGAAAAAGTTGTATACGCATTTGGTATATAAAATTATGTAGGCTGTAATAACTATCCTTTTTCTCTGCAACTTTGGTAAAAATGTCTAAAAATCGAAAGAAAATATATATTTTTAATTCATGTAGTTGAAAAAAATTGGCATTACGAAGTGCCAAAACGCCATTTCGACCCTTGATACCTAGAGTCACACTGGCGCTAAGTATTGAACTAGTTGTAAAGTTATATACGAAAATTATTCGATTCATTTTTATTTTTCATTAATGACCAATGCAGACATCAAAGAGACAGCACGAAGCATAAATTATAGCTTGCTAAAACTAGTCTCAACAGAAGAAGATTATATACCCGACGCCAAAGGAGATAAGGTAGACATCTTTAGAGAAACTAATTATCAATAATGTATCCTATGAATTCTATTCGTGTCAGATAACTATTGCATAATCGTTTTAGCGTGGACCATCGCAGGGCGAAGTTCCTAAAGTAGACTTGCCTTCTGTTATCGATATATTATCTAAACATTTAACTCATTCTTCCGTTGAAACCAAAGTCGCTGTATTACGATGGATTTATCAATTACATTTGAAAATTCCTCAACGGGTAAATACTTGAAATAGAAGAGTTCATGATAGTTCGAAAGGATTGTAATTTTGAAAAATATTTACGATTGTGCAGATGTTCCCTCATATCGAAGAATTGTTCCCATTATTATTACGTACCTTATCCGATCCATCCGATAAAGTAGTGCATGTTAATTTGAAAGTTTTATCTGAGATTATTTCATCCCCTTATTCGTCGGTGATCAAGAAAGAAAATGTTGCCAAAGAACCCGAGTCAAGTAATTAAAAAAATAATATTAAAAATGTTTTTGTGATGTAAAATATTTTTATTCTGATTTTATTGCAGAATCACTTTCTACCAGTAATCCGTATTTTAATAAATTTATCGTCAGTTTGTTGGAAGAATTTCGACGGGGTGAAAATGCTTTGTTGAAAAATAGGGGCTCTTTTATAATCAGGTTGATGATGAAAACGATTTTTTTTTTCTAGAAATATTGATTTGAATTTTTTTGCATTAATCATTCTATTTTTCCTCATGCAGGCAATTATGTGTTCTTTTGAGTTCAGAAGACGTTTATAAAACATTGGCAACGATATTATTAGATGAAACAAATTTGAAATTCGCTAGCGTAATGGTGGAGCATCTTAATACCATATTGTTAACATCGTCTGAATTATTTAGTTTTAGAGTTGAATTGAAGGATTTAAAAACCGAAGTATGTGAATATTTATGCATATATTTTTTTTTCATTTATTTCTAATTTTTGTTATTTTTACAGGAAAGTAGAGTTCTGTTTAATACACTGTATAAAACGTGGTCTCATAATCCGGTAGCCACCGTTGCATTATGTTTTTTAACCCAGAATTACGAACATGCTTGTGATATAATTAGAATATTGTATCCTTTTTATTATCGTATTTTTTTTTTTTCACAAAACAGTATCTAACTGTTACATGGTTTAAAGGTTTTATCTATCATGTCAGAATATTAAAATATATGCGGGTTTTTTCACGAAGTTACGACTAAAACAAAGCAAACTCTGTGTTGATATCTTTGGCCTTCATAAGCTTTGAAAATTTATTGAGAAATTGCTTCGCCAAAGCATAAAATGCTTCGTGACTTGCATTGGAGGTAATATGTAACGAAGCGGTAAATAAATCATATTAATATTTTTCTTCATCACCATATTTACAGTTCCGATTTAGAAATAACCGTTGAATTACTAACTGAAGTTGATAAACTAATACAGTTGATTGAATCGCCCATATTTACATGTTAGTTATATATTTTTAATTAATTTTTTCATCACTCCGTAGAAGTATTATAATTAAGAAATATTAATTAAATATCATTGGTTACACAGATTTACGACTCGAGTTGCTAGAAGTTCCTCATAATCAGCATCTCGTTTATGCCCTTTACGGATTGCTTATGATATTACCACAGTCAGAGGCATTTCATGTATTGAGGCATCGTCTCAATTGTATACCAAAATTACCATTGAATCCTGATAATAAGTAATTGCTGAAGTTTATCGATTGAAATTTTCATGTCCGAAAAATCGCGATGTACGTATTTAAACAATTTTTTTCTTCTTTCAGAAGTACGCTTAAATCGAAAACCGCTCAAAAATACGATAATAAGTCATTATGTTTCGACTCCCTACTGAAACACTTCGTGTCAATTCAAGAAAAACATAAAGAGTTTAAAATGAAAGGAAATGTGCAGGCACAGAAACTCGATATAGATTTCGAATTACAATAAATAATGGTCATTTTATAGAATTATATTGATATTTTTCACTTTTTTTAACCTATGGACATTCCATTTTTAGATATTATAAAAAAGTTTATATTATTAAACGCAAAATGTATATTCTCAAAAACTTATCGAATTCATTATTTTTTACTTGTATTATTTACCTTTATTTTGATGTTGTGCTCGTTGGTTATTAAAATAATCCTATTTTTTGCTGTTTCTTTTTTGTTTATACTTATATGAAATTTTAAAATCTTGTTTGACATCGTTTTATAACTTTATTTCAATAAATTATTCCACCAATGGTTTCAATCAGTTTGTTTTGATTTTAGAGCCTTACGTAAATTGAGCAAACATCGACAAAGATATGTACGAATGGTGAGATTCAAGCCGTTGTTAGAGATAGCATCAGCGGTAGTCCGAGTTTTCCATCACAGTCGCTTTTTTTTTCAACAACAACTGGATTAAGTGTAGAAAGAAAAAAGAAATAAACTGAAAAATAAGATTTTAGAATAATGTAAAAAATTGAACTATTGCGCTACAGCTTATACTTTTTAAAACTAACCCTACAACATCACACATCTTCACGGAATTATTCTATGTTAAATACACATACCTGTGGGCTGATTCATTCTTTCACTTTTTTTAAAGCACAATGTGAAGTTGATCAACATGAGAAGAATAGCGATTCATATCTTCAAATTTGAAGAAATAAAACATACCTTTATTAATTATTGATGCTACTAAAAATTGCAAAAAAATAAAAACTTGTTCGATAACTTCAATCTAGGGCAGAAAATATCACCACATTCAATACCTCTTCAAATAATCAAGTAATAAAAAATACAAAATTTATAAGAAGTTAAAATGATGATAAAATTGTATTTGCTGCCCGTTCAGAATTTCAAATATACAAAATATTGGACAAGAAATTTTGACACTTGAACTTCCTCGAGATAGCAGGGGTTGTTTCGCGTTTCTTCTGCTAACCTAAGACTTATGGGAGCTTAAAACCAGTTGTGGGAAAATTATCAAGTGTGCGGTGGCGGGGACTGAAATAAACTTCGAACAGCTCGTGTGAATTGAAGATGATTGAATCAAACGAGTTCCTTTAAGTTGATCATTTAAATTATTTACTTCTTTCCTCTTGAATTTATAAAATAAGATAAGATATCACATTTAACGCAGCTGTACCCTCGCGAATCGTTTATTGTAAAATTCTAATGTTTAATTTTTCAATCAGTAACCAATTTCATAACATTCGAAACAAATTACATCAAAGTTAAATTATAATTATTATTTCCCATCAAACCAGGAATTCTAATGGTAAACACGGAAGGCAGAAAGCTGAGAAAGCCTCCGCAAAAGCAGCTTGAACTTTTATCCCTGCTATTTCATCAAATGGCTACACTGTAAATCTACAATCATCGCTTGCTTACTGCCTCAGGAACATGCACTACGCATGTTTGATGTTTGCCGTGCAGCTTAACAGTTGTGTGTTTAATTTCGAGCATTATTCTTGATTTTCGTTTGTTTACATTTATTTCGGGAATGCGTTTGTAATCGGTTTTGTGTCTTTATGGATCATTAAAAAGTGTTTTCTGTTGGAAAATTGCATTTGCTATATTGTACATTATCTAGTAAACTTTTCTTATTTTTTGTGTTCATCGTATTCTTGGAGTATAGTTTCCAAAACACCATCATGTAAAAGGTTCGTGAACGTATATCTTATGTATTAAATATATTATTTAAGGCTAATTTATCAACTTTTCAAATTCGAAGCTCATTAGTGTTTTTAGTATGGTAGGCAACAGCCCATCTATGGTTCGATTATATCAGAAATACTGATTATGGTTTTTATATGAAAAAATATATCTACGAAAATTATCTCATCTTGTTCCATTTGCTACGGAAATTTTTTCTTACATCAAAAATATCCGAATTATAATTTCAAACACCCATCTCCAACTTACAATACCGGAAAAACACTCATTTCCTGTGCTTGAGCGAATCACATTTCAGAACTTGATTGCATTTGCTATATTGTACATTATCTAGTAAACTTTTCTTATTTTTGTGTTCATCGTATTCTTGGAGTATAGTTTCCAAACACCATCATGTAAAGGTTCGTGAACGTATATCTTATGTATTAAATATATTATTTAAGGCTAATTTATCAACTTTTCAAATTCGAAGCTCATTAGTGTTTTTAGTATGGTAGGCAACAGCCCATCTATGGTTCGATTATATCAGAAATACTGATTATGGTTTTTATATGAAAAATATATCTACGAAAATTATCTCATCTTGTTCCATTTGCTACGGAAATTTTTTTACATCAAAAATATCCGAATTATAATTTCAAACACCCATCTCCAACTTACAATACCGGAAAAACACTCATTTCCTGTGCTTGAGCGAATCACATTTCAGAACTTGATGCATGAATGGAGAATATCGATTTATCAAACACATGTGCGTCCACTTCATGTACATTACGAATTGAACAGTAGTTATATTTATTCGTTCATTTATCGCATTATTTTATCTTCTCTACAACTCTCGTGGCACCAAAAAATAACAATCTCATCTGGTTCCATATTTGATAAACAATCAATGAGTGCCCGTTGAGGCGTGTTTCTCGAGATAATTTCGTGTTTTACAGCTAAACGTTATTTTCATACGTTATCGCACAGCTCCAAGGCTACATCTCGTATACATTTTTATATTTCAAATTCACATTTCAAATTCCATTAATAGGAGATTTTAATATCTTTAAATATGGTTACCAGTTCGAGTGTGAGTTGTTGACTGAACGTCATTCCTGTAAACCTTTTCGTTGTGAATTATTAACGACCAGCGATGTTCTGCTTTCGTCATTTTGGCGAAAAATTTCATCGAATAAAAAAATATTTCCAGTTGTCAAAATCTCGTTTCTGTCAAAGAAAAATATTTCTCGAGGTGAAAAAAATTCAGCACCAAAATTCTTCGAGTTTTTAGTTACGAAAAATAATCCAAACCAACCTTTAACCCGATGAAAATGTACTATGGTCGAATATTAAAAATAAAACAATAGCGAAAAGTTTGAAAACTTTTCGCGATACCTCAAACGTACGAATGGATTTGTGGAAGAAGGATAAACATCGCGTTGGTGGCGTCGGTGTGTATCTTTATTAATGCGTTTACGAAATGAAATTTTTGTTGAGTTGAATTTTTTCATAAATACTTCCAAGCTTTTAAATGTTCTTGGTATTGGGGTCGTAAAAATTCGATTTATTCGTTTCCCCCATCAACGTTTGAAATTTTTTCTCGTTTTATCGTACTTGCATCTCGTAAATATGTACTGGAATGTTAGGATGATTAAAATTTATAGTTGTGTGAAAAATAATAACCCCTTCGCAACAGGTTGTATTACTTACGTTTTTGTGAAAACCATCGTTAGAAAAAAATCGTATGTGCATGTTCAGACTTGATGTTGCTGATTTTTTTCCCTGAAGCTTCCAAAGCTTTCCTTGCATTTTGAGTGATCCACCATTTTGGATTACTTTGGAGCTAAATCCAAAAAATCATATGTTGTCCGATTAATCTTACTTATAGTGTTTGAGCTCGATAGTTATCAAAATTTCTTTAAAGATAATTCACGTACCTATATTTCAAAATATTTGTAACACTGTTCTTAATCTTGACAAGAGTCTCAACATGAATGATAATGTAACAGATGCGTGAGCCGAATTTCGTTTTTTTCAAAAAGTGAAGGGGTGTGGTCACAATAGTTGCTAAATAACCTCAAAAGGACTTCGTAAAAATTTCTCACCCTAGAATCAATTTTTAAACCTACAAAAATGAAGTTTAAAGTAATAAAAATTTTCTAATTTTCAAAAAAAAAAACGAATTTTCAAGCATTGAGAATTTTTAACCTTACAAAATTATTTTTTGTTGTTCAAAGACTGAAAAAAATTTTATTCACTAATTTTGTTAAAATTCAGTTGTTCTAAACAGTTTTCTTATTTTTTTCAAAAAACCCCAATTTTGATAATTTAAAAAAATAAACGACTATCATGTAATTTATGGATCATGTACATTGTACACATAATGGACTTAGTTTAGTCTTTTTTGGTCTCGAAAAGCAAAATAGTTAGATTTTCACCCGACAATGCTTCCCAAAACATCACATTCTTCCTTCGAATTGACTTTGTGTGCTTGGATATTTGAGTGAAATTAAAGGATACAATTCTTTCAGTCTTTGAATGACAAAATATGTGAAAAACGATGAAAACTTTTATTTCATTTAAGAGGGGAGGGGGTGGGGTCTCAGAATTGAGTTAGGGAGCTGAAATTTTTATCACATGCTTTTGAGGTTATCTAACAACTGTTATGACCGCCAGCTTTCACTTTTGGGGGGGGGGAAACAAAAGTTGGCTCATCCTAATAGATAGGTAGTAGGTACCTATTATTTTAAATTTGATCCGCGGAAGTGTTTTTGTATTTATTTGAAAAATTATTTTTTTTAGTTTTTTCTTTCAAGTGCAGAAAACATTCTTTAATATTTGTGTATACAAAATAAAATTACAAGAGAAAAAGATGTGTATCTTCTCCAATTTTGGTGTTGAAAGCAAGTGCCTACTCTATTCTCACACCGAAATCTTGCTCTGGTTGTATATCTATCTATATGTATACAATGTATGTCAATCCGAGACCTAGCGTGTGATACAAACAATCTGAGACCTACTCTTATTTAAAGAGCTTGATAAATAGAAATTAGCATTTTGGAAATCACTAAAATATAACTTTTTTGGGAACCTAGGAGGAGATCCACTTCAGATTTTCCACTATCCATCTGAGATCCGAAATGAATCTCAGTAGGATAGCACCATATACCGGGTCTCACATTGTTAAATTTGTATATAAACATATATAAATATATGGATATGGTACGGTGAAGTCAAGCCCGATCTTGGAAATGCTACTATCCTTCCAAGACCCGATCCTACGTTGCTGTGTATATTTGAGCGTATATAGCTTTCAGTTTTGTACAAACGTTGGGAAGCCGTGGATATGGTGCTATCTTGGGTAGACCCACCTGGGCCTGAGAAGGATAGTAGTAAATCTGAAGTGTATCTCATGAGAACCGTTGCATATCATTTGTATGCATGAATATTGAATTCTTCTTACCCCTCTAAAGGTTCTATGCTATGTTCAAGTGGTTTCCGAGAAGCTCACGCGCGCATCTCTAGCTCTTTAAATAAGGCCGGGTCTAGGGTCTGTCAAGGATAGTGGTATACATATATATATATATATAAGGTAATGGCGCGGCAGGTAAAATGGCACACTTTTAATATCTCTAAGATGACAATACTTGAATACGTTTTAACAACAGGGGGTTACTGCATAGTGTATAGAGACTTTGCATTTGAATTTTCAATAGTGTACGACCATTTGTGCGAGTTCTATGATTTTCCAAATGAAAAACTTATCATTTTTTAGTGCCAATTATTTCATCAATAATTTTAGAAGTGAAATTTTTTCAAGTTTTTTTCAGCCAATTTCATCAGATAATATCTTCATCCATTCATAATTTACTCTATTTCTCAGGGATTGATAGTACATCACCATAACTATCAATACAATTGAAAAATAATTATATTTCGAAATTTTATAAGAACGGGTAAGATGGCGCATTTTAAAAGCGGGTAAGATGCCACATGAATAATGAAATAATGACGACGGAGGAATTACCACGCTTTTTCAGCACGCGTTTTAGTGATAAGAAAAATTCACACTAATGAGCATAGTACAGCAATGTATTACTTGTCTGAATATTAAACTAGTTCGAAAATTATTGAATATTATTATATAATTGAACTAATTACAACAAGATAATAAAAGAATAAAAAACAACACATTTTAATTAGGAAATGAAACAAATTAAATAAATTCTCAAAAAACTACCCGCCTTCGAATATTGAGTTATTCACTACAAGGGTTGCCACCTGAAGAAACAATCTGCAAACAGTCTCAAAAATATTACTCTAGTATACCTCAAAAATAATATGTCGCTTGTTGCTTTTATTTCAACTCCGTGCAAACAAATTAATGTAAGCAATGTGCCTGTATTAAGAAATAAAATTAATTTTTCGAACAATTGAAGGTTTAATTGTGAAATAATTCAACTACGTGTTATTTTCCATAAGCCATCTTATCCTACCCCCATGTGCCATCTTCAAACCCCCATTGGGTAAGATGGCCAAAAGTACTATTTTTTATAACTTCAAATTTAATAACATTTTAATACGAGTTGAAAATTAAAATCCCCAAAAACTTCGAGAAAAATGTTTATATAATAGTTTCCTCCCAACTACAACACTCCAATACTTCTATATCTGAAGTTATTATAATTTTACGATAGGTGCGTCATCTTCCCCGCCAGTACCTTATATTTAATATATGAATATTGTGTATCAACCAATAAACTACAAATGATCCAAAAGGCAGTGATGAAGAACATGCTTTCACTTGACCTCTCCTCCACAAATCAACAAATCAAGTAAGCTGTAGTAGTTATTGTTTTGATTGAAAACTCGGCTAAAATTGTTTCCATCGTAATTAGATATCCGAATACCACATCCAGTTGTTGTAATTATAAGTAACGAGATCTTAATTACTTGGTAATTACGATTGAATTTATTTAACGTTTATATCGGCGGTAGGTATGCACTACATTAACGAAATGGCTGAGTAGAATCGGGTAGCTAATAAGAACTTTGACCTTGATCTTAAAACCATATTAGTACTTTGACTGTTTACGGAAACGCGCCAAAGTAAAAATTTCCTCGCTCTTCGGTGTTGCATGGCACCGATGGGGTATGCATATATTAGAATTACCAAGTGCTGATTCCAACTTTTACGCGATAACGACCATACAGCGGATGAGTAATGCTGTACATCCACGGAATTGCGGATTTAATACAATCGAACTTCGTTTCGTGTAGGCACGAAACTGGCGAACTAAAATCCAATATGATAGTTCCCTTCACATTGTTGCGGTCTACCGGGTCGAGCTAAATTATTGTTTTACTTTGATTAGAAACTCGAGGTGGGAAGTTATAATTTGCCGGTCGGAATTGCTTTGGTCGGCTATTCGGTACTTTGGTTTCGATAAGATTAAAGTTAACGGATAAACAAGTGTAAAGGGCGAAGTATACCTGATGTAACTCGTAACACGACGGCGTGAACGCGGTACCAAATGAGAAGCCCCTTTTACGCATATATATGCGGTATTTGTGACATAAGCATGACATTCAGGGTACAGAACACGTGCGCCCCTTTTTAGCGAAACATTTGCCGCGACGAAGTTTTGGCATGGCGAACTATACGAAGTTTTCCTCATTTCGGACCCATTGCTAACCCAAGTCGCAACTTCTACATAGCGCATTTTCCATACCAACGTAAACGTACACTGTACAGGAATCGCGAAACAACGAAGGTAATTTTAAAGGCGATAATTGGATTCAAACTTGCCAAATATCCATCTCGTTGTAACTTCTATTACACGTTAGTTTCGCGATATGAATTTCAACAGGTTAAACGGTATCGAAACGAAGCCACAGTCGATCGCGTGGTTAGTTTTTTGCCTATTCTAGCGCGTTACAATACACGGTGTTGGCGAGGAAATGGAAATAATACATCACTGTCGTGTGTGAATAGGTAACCCTTTAAGTTGAACGTTTAAAGGAAGATGATGTCTCGACTTTCGTATATCGTGAAATGTCATGAAGCGTGGTAAGGTTTTTAAATGTCTTATTAAAGTTGCCAGTTTCTAGTCACGTAAAATATCAAAGGATTTCAAGCGTTTTGGTAAAATTGAATTTCGACATTGGTTTTCGTATCGCCAACCACAAGTATAACATTTTCGCGAACCGAATAGGAAACGACCGAGAGATTAGGTCTTAAACTAATTCTAAGCTCTATTGTAGTTTCTACAAAAGGGCCTGTATAGCTATAATGATTGCATTTTATGACTTCGTGATGGAAGCGAGCTTTTGATTTTTGTTTTTCTCGTGTTTTTTTCCGAATTGAAATTTTCGATAATGAAGTTTCGGTTTTTGATAATTTGTTTTTTTTTTTCTGATATATTAGGTGTTGACACATTTTTTCATAGGCATTCAAAATTTTGTAAATCACGAAAGCTTCTTCTAAATCTCCTGTAATTACAATGATACTTGTGATACTTGACAAAAAAAAAAAGAAAAAAAAACGTAAGCAGCTATGCCGCATTACTGGAGCTGAGTTTTTAATTGAGCTTGTTCAGGTTAGTAAATAACGTTACTAATCCCTTCACCACGCCACACCCAGTAAAAAGTATACAAGCCCCTACCCTACCTATTCCACAACTGTTTAACGAGTTGAATTTAGAATATGTAGTATTCCCTGCCAGCAATAATTCCATGAGGCGATGAGTCCATATTTTAAAATTTGATAATTTGAAGCTTTTCAAGTTATACTTAGTTTTACGAACCGCTATTTTGGATCAATTTTGGCCTAAATTCAAGAGGTCATATTCTGGTCATCAACCGACCCTACATACAAAGTTTGACCTTCCTAGGTTGATTTGGTGAGGAAATATGGAAGATTTGTGAAATTGCTTGCAGTGATTTCCCCTCCAAAGGTCGTTTTTTGCTCCAACTCCCCTCTTTTGTTGCATTTGTAGCAATTTAAAATTCAAGTAACTTGCTTTAATTTTTGAAAATATTCTATTAATGTCATGTATCTTCCATACTCCCCTCCCCTGTTCCGAACGAATTTTAAAAATTTTGAAAGACCGAAAACGAAAGTAGAGGCTTTACAAGAAGAAATCCCGAGTTATAATCATATTTTAGCACATCAGCCAATTGTGGTTGATTGAAATCGAAATTTCCGTAATTTCAGTTGTCTTTCTGAATTGCTTATAATTTCTGAGGTAGTAATGAGGAACATTTTGGCCATTTTTGTTATTTTTGGAAATTTGGTAATTTTTGGAGAACTTTGTGGCTTTCATGGGTTTCATGTAATTTTATATGCTTGTGTAGCAGTTGTGAAAATTCGGAATTTCAGTTGTTTTCTTCAGTTTTCAAAAACTTCGGTTTATTTTCTTATATTCTTGGTTACAATCATGAAATTCAAAATTTTTGTAATCTTCCTAAATTTTGTTAAATTTGGTCACTTTTCGATTTATTTTAAGGTTTCCTTGCATCTAAATTGGAAACTTCGATCATTTCCGTTAATTTTCGGATATCTTCGTTATTTTCCGTTTATCTTCGGAAGCAATGGTGGAAATTTTGAATTTCGGTCAGTTCCGTTAATTTTCGAAAATCTTCGTTATCTTCCGCTTATGTTCGGCAGCAGTCGTTGAAATTTTAAATTTTGGTAATTTTCGTTGATTTTCGTGAATTTTGTAATTTTTGAAATCTTCAAAGTTTTCTATGCATTTTCGACAATAATAAATTTCGTGAAAGGTGAAATTTGCAAAAATTAATTTAATAAAGGTATATCTATGTTTTTTTTTTTTTTTTTTTTTTTTTTTTTGTTGAAATGTGATGTATCATTTTTGGGCGTTACTTTCCGTTGATATAAGAATTTATAATATGAATTCCTGATTCAAGTATAATTTCTTCGTCTACCATCATTGTGTTATTTTTTAAATTCATTTATCATTTTTCCATTGTGGAGGGGAGAGGGAATTAGAATTAATAATACTGCGAAGGCTCTTAAGAGAATATCGGAATACACTACGTACACGAAACTTCGAACAGAAAATACCTTAAGCAGTAGGAATATAGTTGAGAGTCCATTCGTTGCACAGTTCACAACACATATTTGTATTATTAATGCAATACGTACCTAAGTTACGCCTATAGCGGTACATTTTCGGAAGTTGCGTGCCAACGTAGAAGCTTGTCGAATTATTTTCCATGTTTTCTTTTTTCTTACTGTGTTAAATCCGCTTGCATTTGACATATCCAGGTATGCAGTGAAATAAAATCGATTAAAGTAATTGTTTCTTTTTCACCCAATCAACTTTTGATGGTGGAAAAAAACTCTCAATGGAATTTCCCATTCGTAGTTTTTTTTTTCAGCGGTATATACTAAAGTGATCTCGTCACAGAGCGGATGAATCCACTTGAACTCGGTTCTAATAATTGGTGCAACGCGTATGTATCATATTAAACCCGTTACGTGTTTATTAATGCAGGTAGAATGACAGATTTAGCCGAAGATTGTCAACGCTAAGGCGTCGAAAAAGCCGCAGGTATTTTTCAGTAATCGATCGTAAGTGACAAATTTAATTAACGGGAATATGTGCCCGAAGTTATCAATTAGCTCGTATTTCGAGCCATCTATATCTTACGTAATCAAGAAGTTGACAAGAATGCGCGAAATTTCTTAATTAACCACGTAAACGCGTGATACTCGATTACCATATCGACGATAGCGATATTTCATCTATGTTTTCAGCTCGGGTTCGTGTTTTTAGCGTTTTTCTCCTATCTCACGGAGGTAAAATAAACCATCATCGTATGTAATGGATTATATTTTTCTGCGTGATACCTCATACCATTCGTACGCGTTTAAAATACCCCTGAAATGACAAAATCAATAATGCTATTTGAATTCATTTCATATTTTCACTTTCTTATATTCGTGTTGCTTCGTTCTTGAAAATTTTCCTCGTGATGCCAGCATCGGCGATTCCTTTCGTGTTGTGTTCAAGCGTGAACGCCAAGGACTGCTAAATGTTTAATAGGAATGTAATGTATTTTGGAATTTTCTCAGAAGAATATTTAGCTAGCGTTGCTGAACAGAAATGGAATCGATAAATTTAGCTGATTTACCCCTAGCGTTGAATTCATTGCTGATAATGGTATTTGAATTAGATTTTTAGCTGAGTTTTCAATAGAAACGATAGCTATTATAGCCTTTCTGATTTGAGGAAGGGGATCCTCAAATTTTTTCATTTCAGACCATTTGTAATCATCTGGCAAATGTCTAACTTTTTGATTATGGTATTTATCGTATATTTTTCCCCTGTACATGTAGCGACGGCGAGTATTCATGAAATTCGCTCAAAACTTGGTGAGATATTTTTCTTAGAAATGCAACAAAAGTACTTTTTTGTTTTTTCGATCCACCTCAAAATAGCAAATCACTAAAATTTTGAGGGAGGCTGGAAAAGGATCAGATAGCTCAAATTTTTCGTTTTTGATCTCACATGAAAGAGTGAATCACGGGCACCAACATATCCGAATTTCAGCTCCCCAAGTGTATTTGGAGGGTAGTTGGGGCAAAAAACGTATTTTGAGGAAGTTTTGAATAAGGAATTTTTTTGAATCTTCCATTTCTCGTTAACAAATCAATGTGGAAAGGTTAAACTTTGTTTGTGGAGTTGGTTGATGACCAGAATACAACCCATGAAATTAAAGTCAAAATGGATCCAAAATGGCGGATTATCAAAATTTGAGTACAGCTTGAGGAGCCTCAAATTTGTAAACATGTAATCAATATGAACTTATGTGCTGTTATTGGGAATAAGAATTATACTATATCTAAAATACGCCTTCATATATTATTATATATGTTATTAGAGGAGAGAGGGAGGGATTTTTGGCATCGAAATGTGGTGGTGGGT